>JBCJKE010076801.1:0-11485 GCA_039654525.1 Melibe bucephala | reverse complement strand
GTCTCATATCCAGTTTTCAAAGAACTATTTTGCATCCCGTTGTATTTGGGTGCTTAATTAGTATAACACAGAAAAAATATTTTGTAAGACTTTTTTAAAACTTTTTTTATTTACACCGATACACTGGAAAATGTTGTTAATAATAGGCAATATTTGCATATATGGTCTCTTATTATATATATAATGTAGAACAGTGTTTTTATAGGGTTTTTTAGTACTCAAAATATTGTATTTTTTTTCGATATTTTTGTCAGCTAAAACGCTAAAAAATATTTTAAATAATTAAATATATTTGGGATTTTTAGAATTATTTCTTTAAAAATTAAATAAAAAAATAGCTTTAAAAACTATTTTATGAAAGATTTTGTTTCTTTAAAAGATCTTTTAAACCTTTGTTGTATAAGAAAGCAGAATAATATGGAGTTAAATTTGTTGAAAGACCAATTGACATACCTACCCAGAAAAATCAAGGTCATCCGCCATAGTTGTCAGTATTTCTAAGAACAAAGAAACAAACAACAAAAGGAACTGCAATTAACAAACTTATTAAGTTATTTCATGATTTTCACTTTTTTATCTTCTTATATATCTTATATTCAGGATGTTCCTCATCTAGGATTAGCTTATTAATAAAGAATTCAACTCTTAGCGCATAAATGATTGCACCTATTATTGGAATATGAAAAAATCATTTATCTACTTTTAATTTATTTTTAATTGTTTCTAACATACATCTATTATAAGTAAATAGTGAAAATATTTTGGTAAGGTATAATTATATTATGGAAAAAGCATTAATAGATATTCAGAATATAAGTAAAAAATATAAAAAAATTCTAGCTACTAAAAATATTAGCTTAAAAATAAACAAAGGAGATCGGATTGCCATTATTGGAGCAAATGGTTCTGGTAAGACTACACTAGTTGAACAGATTATTGGAACTACAACGCCAACAAAAGGAAAAATAGAATATAACTTTAAGTATTCTACCTCTCCACAGGAGAAAATGGGAGTTCAGTTTCAAGACTCTTCATATCCCGATGGATTAAGTGTTAAACACATTATTAACTTTGCACTTAAAATCTATCGATCAGATATAAGTAAGGAAAGACTTGAAGAGCTTTATAAGATCTTTCAGATTAAAGATTTTATGAATAAACCAGTCAAAGGGATTTCTGGAGGTCAACAACAAAAGTTAAATGTTTTACTAGCTATTATTCACGATCCAGAAATAATTATTCTTGATGAAATATCAACCGGATTAGATATTGCGGCTAAAACTGAAATTTTTGATTTTGTTGAAGATTTTTTAAAGAGCAAGGATAAAACAGCAATCTTAGTTTCACACAATATGGATGAAGTAATAAGATTTGCCAATCGAATAATTGTTCTTAAGAATGGAGAATTAGTCCTTAATTCTACTCCTAAGAAAGTAATAGCTAAATATGGTTCACTTGATAAATATATGAATAAGGTTATACATGGAGGTATTAAATAATGCAAAAACAAGTTAAACATTCACAATTGTATTCATTCTTTACCGTTTTACAATTATTTAATATCTACTGATGAAAATCATTCTTTGGACCATTCTTTGCTTTTGGTTTCTCATTATTAATATATGCAATACTAGGTTCAGTTATGGATTATAAAATTATGTTTCCAGGGATTGTTGCAATGGTGGGAATGTCACAAGGGATTTCTGGAATGCCTGGCTCTATAATGGAACTTAAACAATCTGTGCTTCTGAAAAGAATTGGAGCATCTCCCATTAAAACCTCAACTTTTTCATTTGTAATAGTCTCATATTTTGTAATGATTTCAATTCTTGTACTGTTCTATCTTATGATATGAGCCCTTGTGTTTACTCAAGATACTCATGTCTTTGATGACTTATTTGCAACTGTCGGTAATTTCTTTACCTTCATTTATGGTTTTGGAATGAATATTATTTTAGGAATCTTGATCGGATTTGCTGTTGTATCATTTTCTAAAACAGCAAATGGAGCCCAAGCATTAGGGATGATGATCTACTTCCCATGCACATTTTTATCAGGTCAATTTATCTCTCCTGTAGTTCTTGCAAATTCTGATGTGATGAATTATATGTCAAAAGCCATCCCATTTAGACAAGCAACTATGTATATGACTGAAGGATGATTTGGAGAAAATCCTTTTGATTTAAGTCATGGTTCACATCTGTGAACTGAACCTTCATTCTCAATGGCTGATTTAAGTAGAATCAAAAGCGATATAGAAGCCGGCACTCCAAATATTGCAGACTTAAATAAGTTTGTAGCAGAAAAATATAAGGATGCTTACCCATTAGTATTTACTAAAGTTGATCATCTGATGGGAACATTCTACCCATATATCTTCATGGGAATAACCTTGCCAATTGCAATCAAAAGATTTAGATGATCAGGAACTAGATAAAAAAACATGCACGCATGTTTTTTTATTCTCATTTAAATTTTGCTGACATATATCCTACTTGAGCAAATATTAATCCAATAGGATAAATATAGCCTAGGATTGTATCAGGTGTTATGCCCATCAAGTTAATTGATATAACTGAATGAACATCAGTTTGATAGGATTCAATAACCGGAGAATTATTAAATCAGGCAACTTTGAAAATATTGGCTAAATGATTTTGCGGAATGATTTTAGCAAAGTAATCAACTCAACCATCCATTTGTGCAAAGAATATTCCTGATAAAAACATTACCGGTAAGAATGAAGCCATTCCCAAGGCAAATGATGTCATTGTATTATTTGAAGCATTACCAATTAATAATCCAAAAGCAATTGATGAAACAATAATAATTACTCACGGAATTAAGAATGCTGCACCACTAGGATTTGGAGCATCATTTTGTCAAATGGCTTTTGCTAAACCAAACAAGAACAATGTCAGTACTATTATTATTACTAAGAAGGTAAAAATAAATGATGATAAGAATAATAATGGCGAAACATTAGTCATTCTAATTTTTTTCAGAAGATTTGTACCTTTGATCGTCGAAAGTGTTATCGGAATCCCAACAAACCCAATTATTAGTGTTGGAAGCAATACCAATCCCGGAATTAATTGCGACAAGGTTATTCTGAGTGGCACATCAGCTCCAATATTAGCAATCCCATTAAATAAATATGGAAGAATGGTCATAATCATAACAGGAATTAATCCTCCAATTACGATTCCAATTGGTTGCCCAAGGAAAACTTTTAAGTTTAATCTTGATAATGATAAGAATTTATTCATAATCACCTCCAAAATTAGACATAAAGTTAACAATGGTTTTATGTTTTTTAAGAACTTCTTTTTTAGAAACATCTTCTACAATTTTTCCTTGTTTTAGAACGATGATTCTATCAACCAAATTTTCAATCTCGAGTTCATTATGAGAAGCTGATATTAAAGTTAAAGTTTTATCTTTATTCACGTAATCAATCAACATCTTTAACACTCTTGCTTGCGATGTAATATCTAGCCCTGTTAAAATTTCATCAACAAAGATAATCTTGGGCTTGTTAAGTAAAGCGATAACAATAGAAACTTTTTGTTTCTGACCACCAGACATCTTCTGGAGATTACGATCTAAAAGATGTTTTATTTTAAAACTTTTTAGTAATTCCTCTACTCTAACTGAATCATGTTTAATTTTATAAATGTCTAAATAGAAATTAAGTAAGGATTTAAATTTTAATCCTTGAGGAAAGTCTTTAGCTTGAAACTGGATTCCAACTGAATCTCTAAAATTCTTCATGCCATATTCAATAGTTCCTTTTGTTAATTTTTTAATACCCGCTAACACATCTATTAGAACCGATTTACCCGCTCCATTGTGTCCCAACAATGCAATTCTTTCACCTTGTGAAATTTTTAAATTAATTTCATCAAGAGCAACAAATCTTCCAAATTTTAATTTTCCATTTTTTATTGATATTAAATCCATTAGCACCTCATATAAATTATATTACTTGGATGCTAAATATCATATTATCAGGTATATAATAAACATATGAAAAACGCTATATTGAAAAAACATTTTAAGGAATTTTTCAGCAATAAATTTATTCTAAGGTTGATTATTTGAATTCTTGGAATCGGGATTTACTGTTTTGGCTTAAATTTTATTGTTAGAGATGGGATCGGACAAGACACTTATAGTGCATTATTAAATCCAATACGTGTAGCTTCAGGAATTAATATTGATAACTTCGGAACATATATATTAATACCTGCAGGATTAATATTAATAGTATTAGCTATTATTTTAAACTTCTCAAGAATAAAGAAAGTGAGAATAGATTATGTTCTGGCAGTTTTACCCCTGGTTTTTAGTGGAATTCTTACAGATCTAGTTGGTAAGATACCTTTTTATGAAACATTGTTTAAAGAAAGCAAAAGTGTTGATATCGTAATTGCAGAATTCCCCTTACATATTCTCTGAATATTTGTCGGTGTTTTTATTTTATACGTAGGTATTGGAATATTTTCAGGAGTAAGAGTTATGCCAAATGCTTATGCAATCTTCATTGTGGAGTTATCACTTAATCTTAAGATGAACTTTTCGTTATTGCAATTTATTATGGATCTTAGCTTTGCTATTTTCGGAATTATTATTATGATAATATGCGCTAGTGTAGGAAGAGTTTCGGATGGACACGAAACCAATTGATATGACTTATTAAAAATTGCATCATTAGGAACTTTGATTGCCTTACTTACTCACGGAGTAATTCTTGATTTTACAATTAAGATATTTGAAAAAATATTTAATTATCAAAGACATATTTAAAAATAAAAGCACTATGAATTAACGTAGTAAGTTAGGATAAAAATTGGTAGACACGTTTCGAAAGGGGCGTGTTTTTATGTCAAACAAACATTTTACACTCAAGACAAAAATAAAATACATAAAATTAATTGAAAAATTTGGGTTGGATGAAGCTTTAATCCATTTCATCTGTGAATTTGAAGAGAGATATAGAATATATGAAAAGTTCACAGGAAGAAAAAAAACCTACCGGCTTCCCACGAAAAAGGGCAAGCAACGCTTGAAAATCTGACAAGAGAAATATTATAATGGTGGTATGAAAGCATTGATATCAAAAGCAGGAAAAGCTAAGAAGCCCGGAAATGGAAGGCCACCTAAAACAAAAATATCCGACCTAACAGAACATGACCAAGATCTTTACCAAGAGATTATGGAGGAGTTATTGAAAGAGCGTGGAGTAAAACCAAGTGAAATAATGGAAAAACTCAAAAGAAGAAAAGAACAGAACAAGAAACCAGATTCTGTAAAAGATTTTTGTAGCGTTGCCAAAATAAATAGAACTTACTATTACAAAAAAACAGTTAAAAAATATAAAGTTATTAAAAACAAAGTTCAAAGGCTTTGAGTTCCGCATCTCATCGAAGAAATGTGCATGCTGATCATTGCGTCCGATGGCTCATTAGGTCGTGATAAACTATATAATTCCCTATATAGTGCAGGATTTAGGGTTTCATCCTATGTTTTTAGAGTTCACTTTGAAGCTATGGAGTACAAGTCAAGAGCATATATTAGAAAAGGGAATACAACCCCTAGAGAAGAAAAATATGCAGGGCAATGATGTGATGATTATGTTGACGGGAATTTCACCAGTTCATATCCGGGAGAAGTGCTCCATGCCGATATAAAATACCTTTATTTTGAAAACGCATGATGATACTTACATGTTATAACTGAGACTTATGCCAATAAAGTGCTGGCTTGATCACTATCAAAAACAAGAACAGCCACGTCTACAATTGAACTATTAAGTATTACTCTTTCCAAGCTAGAATTCCCTCCAAGGATATTTCATAGTGATCATGGAGTCGAATATGCGAACTATAAATTAAAACACTTTTTAGAAACCAAAGGAATATTACAATCAATGTCTCGGAAAGGACATTCACTTGGGAACAGGCCATCCGAATATTTCTTCTCTCTGATTCAACGTGAAAAACTATCTTTCTACAATATTGAAGGATGAAGCTATAATCAAGTGTATACTTTAGTTAGTAATTATATGGATTGGTACCACCTAGGAAGAGTTCAATCAAATCTAATATATAAAACTCCACACTCTGTTTTTACAGAATATGGATTTCGTGTCTAAAATTTATATCCTAACTTACTATGAATTAACGTAGTACTTTTTTTATTGTCTTAATTTCATTTTTATTTTTAGAAACCTTGATTATCACACCATACATAACAATCTTGTTTAATGACACTTCAAATTTTGATTTCTCATCATATCTCATTCTTGGATAAACAGTTTCATACGATGCACCAATTGCACTATCAGTTGGTCCAACCATACCAACATCTGTAATATATGCAGTGCCCTTAGGTAAAGTTCTTGCATCATTTGTTTGAACATGAGTATGAGTTCCAACAAAAGCATTTACTTTTCCATCACAGTAAAGACCAAAAACGTTTTTCTCACTTGTAGTTTCAGCATGAAAATCAACTATATGGAAATCGGTTGGTTCTTCAGTTTGAAGCTTGTCCATTGCATCGAAGAAATTATCGGCTTCTTGTTCATCTCAGCCGTAACCAAGTGGAATAAAAGCTTTACCGATTAATTCAGTTACACGAATTGTTTTTCCTTTAACTTTAAAAACTCTTGATCCCTTTCCTGGGTATTTCAGATTTACATTGTATGGACGGATAATATCGTCGTTTTCGATAATACTATTAATTTCATTTTTAGCTCAAATGTGATTACCCATTACAAATGCATCAATTCCAGCTTTTTTTAATTGAACATAATCATTTGGGACAAGCCCTTTACGTCCAGAGGTATTCTCTCCTTGAGCAATTACAAAATCAATATTTTCTTTTTTCTTTAATATAGGTAAATGTTTTTTAAGTTTCTGAATTGCATCATCACCAAAAACATCTCCTAAAAATAATATATTCATATATATCTCTTTTCTACTTTCTTATTATAAAAGAAAACATGCCTAAGCATGAATTTGGTAACCAAATAATTTTTCTAAGAATAGCATTGATTTACCAACGATAATTCCTTGAACTGACATCGCTATTACTGTTCCTAATGAAATTGTTTTAATAACATCAGGTCAAGTAGTAGTTATTCCTCCAGCTACTCTACCTGTTGCCGCACAAATAACAATTATGATTAAACCAATAGTAACAAAGCAAATATCAACTATTAATTGCATTGCAGAAAATTTCTTTTTAAATTTAATTGATAATTCTAAAACCAATACTGCGTATGGATTGGGCATAACTCTAACTCCAGAGAAAATACCAATCCCTAGATACATCATAGGAACACCTATGAAAATTCATAGAATATGGATAGGGAAATCTTTGAATACTCAATTTGAGTTAACTCAAGCATTAACATTCATTGTTTCAAAAAAGTCTAATTTACCAATAAGGTCGATTATAAATCCACTAAATACAAGTGGAATAACCGCTAGAATATAATCGATTCTAATTTTTTTAGTTCTAGTGTAATACATTATTGACGAGACAATTAATAAAACTGTTCCACCAGGTAAAAGGACTGCTAAACCAAGATTTTTAATATTAATTCCTAGAGCTGTTCTTACTGGATTGAAAAATGAATCATAAGTATCTTGCCCTACACCAGAATGAACTACGAAGTTAATTCCGAAAGAAAATACTCCAATTCCAATTAATCAGATGATAAATCTAATAATGAACTTATTGCTAAAAAATTCAGTTGCATATTTTTTTATTGAATTTGTTTTCACTAAATGATTATACAAAAAAATATCAATTGTTTCCTAAACAAGTAATATTCCCAACTAGTATGCATATAGTGGCATTGTTCCAAAGTAGGCTACGGCCAGCACCAATAGTGTTAACATGACAGGATTGATGACTCGATTCTTATAGTCTTTTGGAGATAATAGTTTTTGCTTTAAATTTTTCGTTTTTGCAAAATCAATTACCTCATCTTGAAGACTAAACTCTTTTCCTCGTTTAGCTTTATAAGAGGTCATAAATCAAGCTGCAGTATTCATAATGAAGTACATAATCACTCCAGCAGCTATACCAGCAGATATTGAGTAAGACAACATACCAAACATCATTGTTACAAACATCGTTGGTATGTCTACAGTTGTAGACCACTCAAAGTTTTTAAGTTGAGAAATCATTAGGGCACCAACTAGAACCAATACTGGACCTGTTACTGGCATAAATGTTTTAGTTGAGGCTTCAACGGTATCATTTACAACATGAATTGGCATAATCGGCGACATTATTGGCCAAATAGCAATAGCTGATCCAAAAGCCAATCCTGTAAATAGTGTTGAGAGTCCTGTTCGAGCACCTTGAGAAACACCAACTGATGATTCAACAAATGTAGTTGTTGTTGAAGTTAATAAGACTGATCCTGACATTGTTGCAACAGCATCAACTATGTTCGCTTTTTTCATTCATCTTTTTTCTTCCTCAGGATCTTTATTAAATCCAGCCTGTTCACTAACTGTGAATAGAGTTCCTGTTGTATCGAAGAAGTCCACATAAAGGAAGACAAATACAGCAATGTAAAATTTACCATTTTTAAATGCACTACCTATCGAATTTCACATTCCGCTTGAAAGTTTGCCAAACTCTCCATAGGATTTATATGAATTCATTTGGAAAGCTTTGCCTGCGTTTATATCTCCTGCTCCTTTTGCAATTGCAAGCATAGCAATTGCAATTAGCATCGCATATACTGCAGCTCCTTTAACCTTCATGAAGTGCAATACAAAGACTAATCCAATTGTGACCATTGCAATAATAACAAGTGGATTTGTAAAGTCTCCAAGTTTAGAAACTGTTGAAGCAGTTAAAGTACCACCTGCATTAGATGCATCTGAAACAATAATTCCAGAATCAACTAATCCAATGTAGGCAAGGAATAGACCCATCATAGCTCCAATTCCAAGTTTAAGGTTTTTGGGGAAGAACTTCCCAATCAATAACCTTGCCGGAGTTATTGCAATAATGGCATATAAAATACCAGAAACAAATGTTGACATTAATGCCATTTCGACTCCAAGATTTAAAGGTCCTGAGGCAACGGTAAATGCAAAGAAGGCATTAATACCCATACCAGGGGCAAGAGCAAATGGAACATTAGCCCTTAAAGCCATTAGTGTACAACCCAAGAAAGAAGCTAAAGCCGTCCCTAAGAAGAATACACCCGTATAATCAGTAGCGCCAGCTGGGTCATGTAAGAAATTACCAGTCTGAAGCATACCCGGGTTTACACCCAAAATATAAGCCATAGCTAAAAATGTTGAAAGTCCACCAACAACTTCTTTTTTGAAGGTTGCAGAGCGCTCTTCAAATTTGAAAAATCTAGCTATAGGATTAAGTAGTTTATTCATATTTTTCCTTTCTATCTATATTGAGATGCATAAAGAATAACTGAATATCTGAACCTTTACACAAAACATTATATTCCTAAATTTTTATTGATAGGTTATTAAAAAATAAACCTAAATGGTTTATCTAATAATTAATGAATCATGATCCATCGCTTCACCTTTTTCAATTCCCATGTAATCAAGAATTGTTGGGGCAATATTACATAATGACCCTGGTCTTATACCTGCAATTGACTTGTCAGTAATGATAAATGGAACATCACTTGTGGTGTGTTTTGTAACAACATTACCTTTTTCGTCTGACATTATTTCAGCATTACCATGATCTGCTGTTATAAACATTGTTCCACCTAGTTCATCAACAGCTTTTTTAACTTTACCAATTTGTTCGTCTGTAAATTGAACAGCTTCAATAGCGGCATCCATATCTCCAGTATGTCCTACCATGTCTGGGTTTGCATAGTTCATGATAACTAAATCATATTTGCTTAAGTTAGCTAATAATTTTTCTGTTATTTCGCCAGCTGACATATGTGGAACTGTTTTAAAGTTATCAACCTTTTTAGATTCAACAAGAATTCTATCTTGTCCAGGGTATTTAACATCTTTACCACCATCCATAAAGAATGTGACATGAGCATACTTTTGAGTTTCAGCAATTCTTAATTGCTTAAGGTTGTGTTCTGAAATGATTTTCCCTAGTGGTGTTTTAACTTCCATTGCAGAAAAGGCAACATCAGCATTCTTAATTCCATCATATGGCATCATTATAGTCATTTGCACATTTTTTACTTGAGTTTGAGGTTTAGCATCATATAAATCTGAACCAACTATTAAGTGAGTTAGTTGTCTTGCTCTGTCAGGACGGAAATTAAAGAATATTACTGAATCTCCATCTTTTAAGAATTTAGTTAATGAATCTTCATTTGTAGCACATTCAATAAATTCATCATTAAGATCTTTTTTGTATTGCGCATCAATATATGCGTGAATACCTTCGAGAGATCCGTCAAATTTATTTTCTGAATTTCCTCTTAATGTTTCATATGCTTTTTCAGTTTTTTCAAACATAGCATCACGATCCATTGCATATAGTCTTCCTGCTATAGACGCAACTTTGTATCCATATGATTTTGTTTTATTAAATAAAGTTGTAAAGTACTCTTTTGCAGATCTAGGAGCAACGTCTCTTCCATCTGTAAACAAGTGCATTGATGCATTTTCAACTCCTTGTTTTTTTAACATTTCCATAATTTTGAAAAGGTGTTCTTGATTTGAGTGAACTCCACCTGGAGATAATAGCCCCATTACATGAACTGTTCCTCCGGTTGTTTTAGCATGATTAATTGAATTCATGAATGCATCATTTGTAAAGAATGACTTGTCATCAATTGCTTTTTGGATTAATGATAATCCTGTGTAAACAATTTGACCTGCCCCTATTGAAAGGTGACCAACTTCTGAGTTTCCGATTTGACCTGCTGGAAGTCCTACAGCTTCTCCTGAAGCTTTTAATCTTGTGTTTGGGTATTCTTTTAGTAAAGAATCAAGATTAGGAGTATTTGCTTGCGCAAATGCATTTCCCTCTTTATGAGATGAAAGTCCTAATCCATCGATGATAGTTAATACTATTGGTTTTTTCATATTTCTCCTTAATGTTTTTTAAATTATAACACTACAATAAAAAACTAGCACAGTTGCTAGTAGATTATTTAGTTAATACTTTTTCTGAAGAATCATCTTTGTTTTGAAACAAACATAAAGATTTCATCAAGTAAAGGTTGAACTTCTGCTGTACCCTCAACTTTTAAAGTTTCTTGCTCAATGATATCTAAGTCTGAAACGATAGTCTTAGCTATTTCTTGAGGTGTAAAGCCTTTAGCTTTAACTTCAGTTATTTTAGAAGTTTCAATATATTCAGCCATTGTCCCTTGAGCTTTTCCATCAAGCATAACAATTTTTTCAGCTATTTCATCCATAAACTCTGTAAGACCTTCATATAGTGATTCAGTCATTTTGTGAAATGTCATAAAGTTTTCACCTCTAACATTTCAATGCAT
>JBCJKE010076690.1:0-11486 GCA_039654525.1 Melibe bucephala | reverse complement strand
AGAGAGAGAGAGAGGGAGAGAGAGAGAGAGAGAGAGAGAGAGAGAGAGAGAGAGAGAGAGAGAGAGAGAGAGAGATCATTTTAATGTCCCGAAAGCAACACGTGAATTTATTTGATCCAAAGCCTACGAATAGGTCAGGTAGATACGTGCATGTTGTATTATAGTCTACAATTTAGCACATCCACTTTAATTATTCTGGTAGTTAGGTCCCGCCTTTTATGCGCGTGGAAACACTCTTCTCTCCAATGCCGTAGAAAGTTTTAGTCAATATGTACGCTAATAACCCCCCCCCCCCCCAAACTCCAACACCAACTTTCCCCTTCCATCAGCGTTAATCTTCTGGCTGAAGGGGTGAACTTATGTGCTTCTGTTTTTTTCTCTTGTATTTGAAATTATTTGAACCTTCTCATAGTTTTAACCCAAAAAATTATTATGAAAGCAAAAGAAGAAATATCACGACGCGTCATTGCCTTATATGGACGGATTGTCCTAGCTCCGTTTGTTTTTCTGATTTGATTCTAGATCTACTAGGCACCCACACTCATGAGAAATCTACTTAGATGGATATACTGGAGTACAATTTAATTATGATGAACCACCCTCCCATCAACCTCCCCCTAAAAAAAAAATAAATAAATGAATGAATAAAAACCAACAACAAGACCCAAGCAACTTGATCTCAGGCGGCAATAGTTAAGCAATTAGGCCGACTAGAAGTAGAATTAAATTTATTACTTTTCATCGTCCGTTTCATAAGAGCTTTGTCGTACGGGCATAATTCCACGGAGTGATATTGTTTCAAAGATTTATTTTCATTTCGGTTCTATTTTTTCCAACAGTAATCAATCTGGACCTTCAAATTTGACAACAGACCGTGAAGAAAATGCTGGAAAAATAATATCTGGCGTAAAATCATAAATCAATTCACCTTACAGACCACTTCCGTTGCCACAATAATTTTTCTTGTTTCTTACAGCCAGTTCTCGAAATTTTGCTTGACTAACGATTGTGGACCTAGGGGTCTTGTAAAAACACATCGGCTGAGGGTAATATATATTATTTACATATCAATGATATTCATCAAATTGAAATACAATTCATTTCCTTTGCATGCAATGAATGTACCTCTCGTTAACTCTTGATTCAATGACCGAAATCGATGATTCTTTTTACAAATCGTGATCATTAGTCTAGATCTAGATCTAGATTTAGATTGATTCTAGAGATGACAAATCGCTGTCTTGTTTCATGGGATTTTCGATCATCATAGGCAGTCTATGGTTTAGAGATATTTTTCTTTTTATCTGAACATTCAGTTACATTTCTAGACTAGAATTAATTTGTTCACTTAGCATTAAACTGTTAAACGATAAAGGATAGTTGTTATGTAATCTGAAGTTGGCAGGGTGATCACTTTAGCAGATGAGGCAATCAAATCATTCTCACTGAACATTTGGTAGATCTAGATCTAGACCAAGATCTAGGTCTATATCTAATCAAGATATCTAGTCAGTCACAGTCACAGTACCCTAGAATCTAGTGTATGGCACTTTGCTAGATCTAGATAGGTCTTCTGTGATTGAAGGGGACTGATCTATTTTTCAGTGTTCTTTATGAAGAGCTTGCTATCGAACCTTGATTACCGGCTAATATTTACTAATAATTACTAATATTAATGGAGGCATCAACTTTTACGGTTCTAGCAGTAACTTAACCACCCTAACCATGACCCAATCCTAACTTGAATCCTAACCCTAAACCTATTCGTAAGAAGATGTAAAAGCATCGGAGCAGCAATCGATCTGCACCATTTCTGTCAATTTTTGCATGCTGTCAACAGTTCGTGGGCTGATAAGCCCTTCCAGATCTTGATGTTATTTGATCAGGATATTCACGATCTTCCTCGTTTCCTGCCACATTCTATTGCTTGTGCTCTGCCTGATGGTCTTGCAGAGGGTGTTATGACGACTTATATATATGGCTAAACCAAACTGTCTTTCTTCTTTTGACAATGGTGGGTAGGGGCTAACCAGTCTTCTTCTTACTTTACCCCAGACAAGTTTTGTGCTCTATGTATCATATTTGAAGTAGCTGTCTGAGACACTTGTTTTCAGAGGATTGTATTTTCTGTATTTTAATTCTGTAAGGAATGTCCAGGTTTCATAAAACAAGATTGATGTGATCAATGCTTGTAAAGTTTGGTTTTGAAGTCTATGCCACTTTTCCATCTTTTGTTCAGTTTGGTCATTGCTGCTGTTGCTTTGGCAATGTAAATACAAAATTTGGTGCTGCAAGTGCTGTCGTTGGATAATGTTGCTCCCAAATATTTGAAGCTGGACACCTTTAGTTCTTTGTTGCTCATCACGACCTTAGAATTATTGTCTCTTGTTGAATTTAACATAATTTTGGACTAAGTTGTACTTACCTCCTTTCCTTTGCACTAGCTGCCTTGTCTAATCTTATGGTACGCTCAGTATTTAAGCCAACCACGAGATCGATATCGTCTGAAAATCATAGGTTACAGATGGGCCGCCCGCTGATTGAGATACTGAACTGGTGCTATTGGAAGGCTTCTTGCATGATTCTTTCCAAAAACAAATTGAACAAGGTCAGGAAGAGGATGCACCCCTGCCTGATAACGACTGTTGTTCGAAAGAACTTGCGTATTTAGTTATTGAGAAGTGTGCTGGTGGCAATCACATAGTGGAGCATTGTTATATATATATAATATGATTCTTGCATGATTCCTTCCAAAAACAAATTGAACAAAGTAGGGAATAGGATGCACCCCTGCCTGACAACGACTGTTGTTCGGAAGAACTCGGCCTATTTGGTTATTGAGAAATGTGCTAATGGCAATCGCATAGTGGAGCATTATATCTATATATATATATAGAATACAGTATAGACAAGATGCTTCTTTTGTTTATCTTATTCTTTTAATTCTATTTCATTTCAGATGCCTATTATAAAACTGCAAAGCTCCGATGGGGAGGTTTTTGAGGTGGATGTTGAAATTGCCAAACAATCAGTCACAATCAAAACTATGTTGGAAGGTAAATTTAACAAATGAGACAAACGCAATTTCTCAGTGAAATTTATACCAGGTTGAATTGAAAAATTCCATAGTTCTTGCTAAATTTAGCTGAATTGATTTGTCCTGCAATTAATTATCGGGATAGTTTTTCTCCTATTTTTCATAAAATAGGTTGACCAGCCCAGACTATTTCTGTTGGCACACATGTTTTTGTTTTGTTTTCATATTTTATTTTCAGTATAAGTATAAGAAATAACAATAGGAAGACATACTTCAGAAGAACAGTAAAAGGTCAGAAAGTTAGGGAGCCTTATCAATAAAAACAAAGACATCCAGAAAATAAAAATCTCAAAATGCATTCCATAAATTAAAAAACCTATGGAACAGAAGAGAAATAATCAGAAAACAAAAAAGCAATCCTTTTTTTTTTATTTTCGTTCCTTTCATTTTTCAATCACATTTCTTCTAGTTTCACCCAATAAAGTGATACTGAGAGAGCATATATCAGGAATATTATTTATATTTTTTTGTCTATTGCAGTAGTGATCTATTCTATATCTAAATAACTATATATTTTCAATATTAGGTTAGCTGTATTACTTATCCTATTTGATAACAGATGATATTAAATACATTTTACTTAGGGTATAGACCTATGAAACACTAGATGTTAAGTCTGTGTTTTGATGTTGTCTTTTTTGGGGTTTTTTTTTCTTTCACTTTGCTCATTGAATTACTTTTTTGTGAAAATCTCATTCTCCTGGGCTGTTGCTAAAAGCTAATTCACACTAATCCTTTTTTACACCAGACCTTGGCATGGACGAAGACGAAGACGAGCCAGTCCCTCTGCCCAATGTGAATGCTGCCATTTTGAAGAAGGTCATCCAATGGTGCACATTTCACCGAGATGACCCCCCACCCCCAGAAGATGATGAGAACAAAGAGAAGAGGACAGATGATATTTGTTCATGGGATGCTGAGTTTTTGAAAGTTGATCAAGGAACTCTATTTGAGCTCATTCTGGTAGGCTTTTGTGATGGTCGTTTGATGTCCCTAATTATAGCTTGCCATAGTCCCATTGTTTTTTGTTTTTAATCAGTAAAGCCCCAGTCTAGTGAGTAAATATTTAGAATCACCCTGTGTGTTTTAACAGTGTCTTTTGTGAAGTGAAGAATTTTGTCCGTCATTATACCTCCTCATTTTAATGACATTTGGTTGTTGGGCTGATGTGTCAAAGACAGCTGATACGAAAATGAAGATGGTTTCTGACAAAGACTATCTTTGGCTCATCTTTATGAATGAATGAATAATCATGATAGGTGTCCATACAATGTGCTATGCCGTGCTATGCTTATGATGGGTTTGGAACATTTTTGAGGGGTGTGAGAAGATGTCCTTGAGCTAAAGTGGAAGGGATGTCTGGCAAGTGGTAACAAAAACCTGAGTTTTGTTTTCTGTCTTCTTAATGTTGTCTCCTGTTTTTGTTTTATTATTCTGTAGGCAGCAAACTATTTAGACATCAAAGGATTGTTGGACGTCACATGCAAAACAGTGGCAAATATGATCAAAGGAAAATCTCCCGAGGAGATTAGGAAGACCTTCAATATCAAGAATGACTTTACCCCAGCCGAGGAAGAACAGGTAGATACATTGTCTCTGTCTCACTTTCAGTGGCTTCCTTTCTTTCTTTTTCTTTTTCTTTCTTTCTGTCTTTCTTTTTTTTTTTTTCTTTTTCTTTCTTTCTTTGTTTCTTTTTTTTTCTTTTCTTTTCTTTTTTCTTTTTCTCTTTCTCTCTTTCTTTCTGCCAGAGTTTAGTTAGTCCCCAGGTTTTGGTACATGCATTGGAAACTTGAATGCAGTGGGGTTTGATACCCAAAAAAGATGTATCTTAACATTTTTATCTTTTTTTTTTTTTTTTTTTTTTTTTTTTTTTTTTTTTTTTTTTTTTTTTTTTTTTTGGATTGTTTTGTCCCTGAGGTTTGCAGAACCTAGCTTTTTGTCCAGACTAAAAAGGGGCAAATACATGTGACATATGTCTGGTGTTGTTGTGCATCAGAGATGGTTTTGGTGCCTGCAGTTGAGAGAAATAGTGCAGCAATAAAATTCTAGCACCACATTTTTTTTTAGGGGCATGCGTTAGGCAAGTAAGGGGAGAGGTTGATGCCTGTGTTATCCAAAACATTTTTCGTTTGGATTAAAATTGTTGTACATCAAATTGTGACCAGCAAGGTGGGGGCAGGGTGCGGGCAGGGTGCTGGTGTGGTGAAAGTGTCTCTACTCTGTCTACTTGCTAAATACAGAAGAGAATAGAGGCACAATTCTGTTACAATGCGAGGAGGTGAAGAGGGTAGATGGGTTTAAGTATTTGGGATCAACTTTCTAAAGTAGCAGTGATAGTAGAAGTGAAGTGAAGAAGAGGTTGCAAGCAGGATGGTGTGGATGCAGGAGAATATCCGGCATTACGTGTGACTAAAGGATACATAGACAATTGAAAGGGAAGGTATATAAGGTATTTGTCCGACCAGAAATGTTGTTTAGTCTAGAGACTTGCACTCACAAATTATCAGGAATTAGAGCTGGAGGTGGCGGAAATGAAGATACTATGTCTCAACCACTTATCATTTGCCTATAAATAAAAGAGTGATTTGTTTTGATACTGATTCATTTGTCTATTGGCTAGGATAACAGTACCAAATGACCTTGCATTAGCCAAAAGGTTCATTTCATCCAATTTTTTGTTTTCCTGACAAGGAAAGTGTCATAGATTTAATTATTCTATGTTTCTTCTTCATACTGTGTAATTTTAATTATAAATCTTTTTTTTTTTTCTGCAGGTTCGGAAAGAGAATGAATGGTGTGAAGAGAAGTAAAGCAGTTTCTCAAGTCATGTGTCAAGCTTTTCTCCCCTCCTTTTTCATACAATGTGATAAATTATTTCACCCCTCGTTCTCTCGCCATGTGCTGTATATAGAGTGACATTTTTACTTTGTATTTGTTTTCAAGTGCCCGCGTAAGAGTACGTAAACATTTTTTGTTTTGTTTTGTTTTTGTTTGTTTTTTTAGAGAGAATCTACAGCTTCTTTGAATCCTTCTGCCCTCCCAATCCATGGTCCATTTAATTAAGTATCAACATTTAAAAATGTTAATTCACCAATTTTATGAAGACAAGGCATATTTATGGGTTGTGGTTGTGACTGTCAGATTCATCAAGATTTTGCTAATAGCACATGAAAGTAAATTTCCTTTTTTAACCTTTATTTCATAAGTGAAAACTCTTTGCAACAAGTTCGAAAAACAACAGTTTCAGCTTTAAGGAAAGTTAACATTGGTGAATCAAGGGTATTCAGTAGAATTTAATGTAAAGTTCCCCCCACCCCACCCCACCATAGTATAGAACCAAAATATTTGTACTTTGTAACAAATGATAGAGTTGTTTGGAAATTGAATACGGAAATGAAGGATTTATCACATTATGGAATCCTTGAAATGGGTGTATGGGGCTTGAAAAACTGGCATTTTACTCTCATTGTGATCGAGGGTCTCGTTGAGATTCAAATTTACTAATCTCTCTCACTTGAGGAAACATGACTGCCTTCTCATCAAAGGTTTAAGTGTCAGGATGGATGGCAAAGATCTCTAAATGAAAGTTTGTTTTACAGGGTGGCTGGTTTTTCAGACTATTCTTTGTGGCATTTGTGTACAAAGCTCAAGTAAAGTAAGGGCATTGTAGGTGTTGTTGGGTAGGCGGTATCAGTATCTTGAACCTTTTAAAGCTCTGAAATAAAGACACTCTGTGGGTCTTGTTAGCTGAGCTGTGTCTTTTACTGTAACTCCTCTAAGTCTAAGAAATTGATCGAAATAAGCACATGGTTATGTTTACTGCAAACTTAAAGTGTGAGATGCCACATTGTGTGAGCAGGCATAGTTAAACGCAACCCACTACACCCTTAATTTGGCAAAAGGGCTTACAAAAAACAAACAGGAAAAAACCCCAGCAAAGCAGAACAACAAAAACTCCTCACAGAAAAAAAACAAAAAACAAAAAAAAACGACCAATAAATGCTCATCTTTGTTTCTGCTTATGCTTTCAATTTCAAAGTTTATGATAACTTGACAGCTGGACTAAGTGATGCCTGATCAGGCCAGTAGTGATAATGAGTAGCGATCACAGTTGTCCTGGGGATGACACCATTCATGGATTTTGGTTTTTGGTTGATTTCTACGTCATAGGATGCTACTCTCTCTCTCTCCTGCAGTATTCAGGTATCATAGCGCGTTGAAAGGTGAATTTGAACTTATTTTCTAATGGTCATTTGAAAACATACAAAATGTATTTGGATGTAACCGGGTTGGGGTATCATTATTTCTTTCTTGTTGTTTTGTCTTATTTCAAAATTTGTGTGTTCTATCTGAGATCTGGTTTTGATATATTATAATATTTAATATTCACATTTTATTTCTACTTTAAAAATAAAGACCCAATTGTTCGTTGAGATAATTTAGAATGTCCCTTTTCTGTATTAACTATCTCGTTCACTGCCACGATATTTCTTATTTATTATCATATGATAGATATTTTATTATTATTGAGTAGCATTTATTTAAAGATAAAGTTTGGCATCGATTTGGCATTCTCATTGTTTTGTTTTGTTTTTGTTTTTTTTGTTGGGTTTTTTTTTTTTTTTTTGACTGGCTCTTTGACCTTGTCTATGTCTTTGTATGCAGTTAAAAGATAACTCGTATTGTTTTAGTTTTTTTTCTTTTTTTAGTTTTGTTTCGTTTTTGTGTGTGTAAGTTTTTATCAAGTGAATTGTTCCAATATTGAATTTAATATTCATAATAAATTCTTTTTTCAACATTGCTTTTAATGAGTCTTTTATTCCGATCAATGTTTGTCCTGATAGAAAATACAAAATTGTTGTGCTTATGTTATGAATATTGTGAACCAGATTTTTTTGGATGTAAAAGATTCTCTTACCATACACTTACTTTTTCTTCCAGATAGTAGTATATGAGTCTAATCATCCAATACATATTTAAAATAATATAGATACATTTAAATGATACATCTAAATGATACATCTAAATGGTACATCTAAATGATAAATCTAAATCAGAGGTTATTTGTAGTTCTATTTGGGGCTTTTGTTAAAAGCACATGTAGTGATGGTGATGAGTAGTGGTGTAGTCGGTTGCTGTCTCTCTTGCTTCTGTCGTTGCTTCTTTCAAAAATCATTCAACCAAAACACTATGTTTTTTTGTCTTTTCAAAGACTAAAAATTTTATTCATGATCATGAAATGAATTTTTCGATACAGATAGAATGGAAGAATAGAAAAAGCAAAACAAACAAATTTAAGTGCATATATATATATATATGTTAACGAGTCATATTGATGAAACATGTTCATATATTACTATGCATATGTAAAATTGCTTATGGTTTCTATAGAAAAGATAACGGTACAATACATATGGCTGAAATTGAAATGTTCTTTTTCCTGAATAACAAATGTTTCAATAACAGAAGCATGATTACTAGACCATTTTTTCAACATTGATAGTTTTTCATAAGTCGTTAAATAAAATATCAAAGCAAACACCTATTACAACAAAGATTCATTGTTATGCTTAAATAGCTCCTTTTCGGAAGGAATGTTTTCTATCAAAATAGTGATGGCGGATAATTTAAAAGTGATAAAACGCTATAGCAGTAGCAGGAAGACATGCCTCTGGAGGAAACATTGGTGATTTAAAACCAAGTCGTCCCAGAGAACAACATAAAAAAGGTAACAATTGCAAAAGTATATTATCACAACCTGTGATGCATGTATATTAAGTAAAGTTTAATGTATGTGTAAATAAAAACTATGAGTTCACTTGATTAACAATGGATGTACAGCATTTTAATATTAACAAAATACCACAGAGGAGAAATGAAAGAACAAAACAAAAAGTTAAGCATTTTAATTTTAAGGACGACTTGCATTAACTTTGATATGTTCCTCTTTCAGAATAGATATAGATGTAGTAGTAGTAAGCTTCTGTATCCGTGCTTGAAACCAAATACGTATTTGAAATTAATGGAAATGGGTCCCACCGTTTGGCACCAAACACATTCTGGTGCATAATCACATCACAAATGAATCCATTTCCATTTTTGCAATTCTCATCTCTATGGTTACGAGTATGAATATGGTGCCATATAAACATTTAATTATTTGTGTTTTGATGGCATATTTTCTCTTGTGCAAGACTTTAACTAACACTAACAGGTGAATTTATCCTCATACTGACAAACTCATAGATTTAGTCAGCGAGCATACATAGAGAATCACAGCATACACAAACTTTGGAGGGGATTTTCTCATTACTGGGTTGAATTGTGAACCGTAGAAGGATTCCATTGCAGTGATTAGGTGATCTGAACATGATACAGAAAATACACAGCCACAAATTTACGCTTCGTATCTAGTTCTTGTTCAACTTAACCTGTTGCCCTGTGTAGTGGGCATGGAGAATTGCAAGTCATTTTCAAGCTCTTTTGATAATGCAGCTTCTACTCGGATTGCCTCCTGAGTTTAGAATCAGTTACCTGGCCTAAAGTCTAGAGCACACAGCTAATTAGAAGATGTGAAAGTGAAAGAAGCTGTTGAGTTCTTTTCTCTCGATTTGAGGGAAATTTTTTTCCAATATATGTACTCTGGTGAGCAGTGAGTTTAGTGCTTGGATTCGGATGAGCTCTTCCTTTTTCCAATTTTCATTTTTCTGGCAATAGTTTATTGTCATAGCTATGCATATTATTATTATATTGTACTGACCTTGTTAGTTTGTTAGTCAAAGTACACATACATGTATATATATATATATGCAATCTTCGTCAGGATTTAATTAAATGTTACAGAATAGGATGTACAGTATAAATATGTATTCAAATTTGAAACTGAATGCAAAACGTTAATTTCCGGTGACAACGTTACTTTTCCGGTGACATTTGTACAACTTATTGATCATAGGCAGGGAGTGGCAGTGGTAGGATCCAGTTCTTTCAATCACCTGGTTGTTCTGAGTGCACTTATTGAACTAGTGCATATTATGTATGTATAATATAAAACATGTATACATTATACATGTAATTAGTATTACAAATTTCTTGACCTATGAGGAGTGTGAGGACTATTCTGGTTAAGTCGCACAGAAAATCAAGTGACCACCATTGGTTTAAAGGGTAAATTCAAACTTTTTTATTTTATGCAATAATATTATATAAGCCAACACGTATTTGGAATAAACAAAAGCAGATTCCAAATAAGATGTTCCAACAACCGTTTTTTCCTTTGTATTTGTATATATATAGACATTCAAGATGAAACTTAATACGATTACATAGAAGCCTACATACAGACAAAGGGAAAAATCCTATCAATAATATTATAACAATCATAAAAGACAAATGAAGTAAATGGAATACATAATATATTTATGCGTATCACCATGGGATGTACAAGGTGACTGTCGTGTAAGAGTAAGGCTGCAGCTGCCTTTATAATCATCAGCAGTAAATCTAGAAAATTATGTGAAAATCAACAATAATTTGTTTAACAAAATATTAAAAAATATTTTAAAAAAGAAAAAATCAGAACAAAAACATGTACTTAATCCATGCATACATGCCTATTTCAGTTTCAGTAGGAACTTTGACTTGAGCTTGAGCAGGATCTTCCTAGTGCAGCTCGTTATGCAAAATTATAACTTTTTAGTGGTAGTGGTAGAAGATGTGAAAAAGAAGTGATCATGTTTGGTACCTGGACATTGACATAATCCTTCCAAAGCACATTAAGTAGTAAACCAGGGACAGATTGTTCCAACACCAGAGAGTATGCAAACACTTTGGTAAAATTAGTCTCGATTCACTTTAAAACATTTTTTTGTTTTGGTCTACACCTCCTTTACAATTGTAGGCCTACCAATTTTATCATTTTATCATTTACTCTTATTCTAATTCTATCTCCGGCGTTCTGCACTAAGCCACATCATTTTTACCCCGTTGCCCTTGATGGATTTTCCTGCTTTGTATAATTGATGTTACCAAAGATTTAGTCATTCAGCTCAACAATAAATATACATGTATTGAAATTAATAAAAAAAAAAAGAAAAAAAAAGAAAATGAATTAATTTTAGCGCTTTAAATATTCAACTTGAAAACAAGAAATGACAGAATTGGATTAACTAGTTAGGAAAAAAATAAAAGAAGATTCCCAGTCTTTTTCAATGTGTGTTGAATCAAAAATATTAATTATAATTATATCAAAACTGATTTGATTTTTTTTTCTTTTGTCTACATAATAATACAGTACAGTACAGTTGATGCTGCTTCTTCTTCTTCTTCTTGGGCTCCACAAACCACCTCTGGTGTATTGTCGTGGACTGAGACTCAATAAGTTTACAGG
>JBCJKE010076578.1:0-18604 GCA_039654525.1 Melibe bucephala | reverse complement strand
CATTGCTCAATTATCTGGCGTAGGGTGAAAATGTGATCTGTACAAGATTGTCCTTTACGGAATCCTGCCTGTTGTTTCCTTAGCCGCGGTTCAACTTCTGGGGTTAGTCGATTTAAAATAATCCTGCTGAATACTTTGCTTGTAATTGACAGTAGCATTATTCCTCTCCAGTTCCCACACTCGGATAAATTTCCTTTTTTTGGGAGTTTGACAATGAGTCCAACATTCCAGACGTCTGGGATAGTTTCTGAGTTCCAAATTTCTGTGAATATATAATATACTTTTACTATCAACATTTTTGTATATTTACCTGCTCCCTGTTGACAATCACAAGAATTACAGGACTTTGCGCACTCGACCAACATAAAGCCTGGGTTGATGTTGCAGTGGTCGTGTTCTGCCCATATTTCACAATCTTCGTCCTTAGATTTATTCGGACACATTGCTAGAAAATATAATATACGTAATAATATATCAGCATCATAAATCATGCATTCAATTACCAGGTCCTAGTTAACTATGTCCAGTACTATTTCAACAGATCGTTTGAAACGTGATAGTATCCCTTTGATAAAACCATTGGGTCTATACACCATCAGTTTCATTGATATTGAAAACTGACTTCTTTTTCTCCAATGCTTAAATAAAGGTTTTCTATCTCACATGAAGCAGTATTTTCAAGACATTGGAAACTAAGTGAATCCGTAATTATGACATAACATTCCTCAAATGTTCTTACCTGTGGGTGGCGTTGTAGTTGTCTCGGTTCTACAAATGCCACAGGCTTTGGCACAGCTTTTCAGCGTCACACTTGGGGTTTTTTGGCACTCTCCCTTGTTAGCCAATTCCTGACACATCTCGTCTTCAAATATATTTGCACATGGGCCTACAAGGATAAAATACACAGTGCTGACACCGTGTTGCTGTGCTGTGATTGTGATTACCATGTTAAAATGTGTTTTAGAGATGTTAGTCGTTCTTCAAGTATTTGGATTGAGTTTGATGTTTACTTGCTTTACGTGGGAGAAATTGTGATTAGAATTATCTTTATTTTTCAAAATAAAGATTGGTTTTTAAATTTTATGTGAAGGCATATTATCGTCTTCAATGGAAGGCATCCCATTTATTGTCACCGGCCTTTTGCAATGCCACACACTTTGTAGCAGGATCATTGCAGGAGGAGATGAAGCGGTAAATGTGTATCACTCCCTCATAAATAAAATCTTGGAAACCGAACAGTGGCCATCTGACTGGAAAAATCGATTTACGCCCCCCTGTCAAAAAGGGGACCTCCAGTTATGTTCAAATTACCAAACTATTGTCCTTATTTCACGTGCCACGAAAATACTGCTCAACATCGTAACGAACAGACTCAAGGACAAAATAGAAAAAAGAGGTAGCAACAAATCAAGCGGGTATCAGAAAGAACAAAGGGACAAGAGACCACCTCCTAAATCTAACAAACACAATACAAAAGCGCTAAGAGCTAAACCAAGACCCAAGCGTATGTTTTGTTGACTGCTCTAAAGCTTTTGATTGCGTCAATCATACGAAACTGTGGCAAACACTAAGAGACATGAATTTCCCCTCAAAGTTGATATCGATAGTGAAAGCACTATATCACAGACAAGAAACAATGATACAATTAGAATGCTAGAACAGAATAATTTGAAGTGGGAAAGGGAGTCAGACGGGTCTGTATTTTGTTCCCCGTCTCTTCCCCCATCACACAGAAGGCATAATGAGAAATGTAGAAGAAGATTACATTTACAAACATTTCGGCGATGTCATCATAAATGGCTACAAAACAAGAGATTTAAGATATGCTAACGACACCGCCCTTCTATCTACAACAACAGATGGACTAAGGAATCTCGTACAAGCTATAAAAAGACAAAGCGAAGACAAAAAAAAACTAATGCTTAATACCCAGAAAACAAAAATAATGATAGTGATAAATGTAAATCTAAGACCAACATCCTCATCGACAACGAAATAATAGAGAATGTAATTCATTTTGAATACGTTGGGGCCACATTTTAAGAGGATGGAAGTTTAAAAAATGAAATCACAAGACCGAAAAGACATTGGAAGGAGGATTCAAAATGTTCTCTAGGGAAGAACATGACGGAGGCGGGACGGGTTGTGTTAAATAGAAAAAAGCAGGGATCGTGTGTCTGGGCACGAACTTCCAAAGGGGATCCAATGGATATGCTGGAACGGTAAGATAAGGTACACTTCATAGTTATGGCATAATATTAACAATACTTTTCTTAAAGCATATTATCATTCATCTTAACTCATCCCAACATGATTGTTTAAATGAGTGAAGAGCAGTCCGAGGTAGATGCTTTCTGTTTTCAATATCTCCCATAAATTTTACTTTTCACAATATGCAGATTACGTCCGCTGTCATAATGATCGTTGAGTCTATTGTGGCTATATAACATATAATATGACCTGCCCTCCCTTTACTTCTCATCCTCCAGATCACCGCCTTTAAAAAACATGTAGTGTGTTGTGGAATGGCCGTAAAATTCTATTTACAGATTACTCAATGCGCGACGTTATCCCTTATGTCTCACATCAATGGAAATAAACACAGTTGATAACAATATCAATGATTTGCACATATTCTTGACCTTTCAGTCTGATATCAACACAAATAAACAAACTTCATAATAACGCCGATAAATTACAAATTTCTGATATTTGAATAAACACACTTTAGAATGTACCATTCATTTATACATGACCTTGCCTCATTAATGCTACCTTCAATGTAAAAAAAAAATAATAATACAATATTGATTTCACAACTTTGTGGCAGATTAGCCCATATTATAGTCATCTTCTTGATGAAAGCAAGGGATGTAGAAATCAATTCATATTAAGTTTTCTCTGTTTAGTGTAGATGTATGGTAACTGCCATATCCACAAGTAGGTCAATTGAATATGTCCATTGGTTATTCGATAGAATTAATTACCATAGGAAGAAGATTGTCATGTTTACCTGGTGGTTGAGTTGGTTGAGGGTCACATGAATTGCATGACCTTGCGCAATATAACAACATGAAGCCTGGGTTTTCTGTACATTGATTGAAGTTGGCCCAAATCTCACACTCAGTGTCGTTGTGTAGATTAGAGCATTGTGCTGTAAAGTAATAGACTACGATACTGATCTGAACTCAAGAATTTCCCAGACTGGACAATTAAAGTTAGTTTTGTAACTCATAAAATGGAAAGTAAAAAGTGTATATTATGTGTCTGTTATTCGTTAAGGGGCATTCCATTGTCAGATCCTGGATAAGTATGTACAATGATATTTCAACAGATCCATTGGGTCTATACACCATTCATCTTCATCGATATCAGAAAAGCTATTTCCTTGTCTCCAATGCGTAAATAAATGTCTCTATGTACCACGAAGCAGTATTCTCAAGACTTAGTGAGTCCATAATTATTACAAAACATTCCTCAAATGTCCTTACCTGGTGGTGGCGTTGTAGCTGTCTCGGTTATACAAATACCACAGGCTTTGGCACAGATTTTTATCGTCATTCTTCGGTTTTTATGGCACTTTCCATGGTTAGCCCAATCCTGACACATCTCGTCTTCAAACTTATTTGCACATGGGCCTACAAGGATAAGATACACAATGTGGACACTCTGTTGATATGCTGTGGTTGTGAATATCATTTGTTGAAATGTATTCGAAAGATGTTCATCTTTCTTCAAGTATTTGGGCAGACTTGGTTATCTTTATTCCTAAAATATACTATACTATATTATTTTATTTTCAGTGGAAAGCATCTCATTTATCGTCATCGGGTTTTTGCAATGCCCCACACTCCATTTATTATGACATAATGTTAACATCACCAATATCGTTAAGCATATTATTATTCATCTTCACTTATCTTAACATGTTTGCTTCAATGAGTGAAGAGCTGCCAGAGATAGATGACTTCTGTTTTCAATGTCTCCCAAGACGTGTGCTTTTCACAACATACAGATCAGATTACGTCGTCCTCTGTCTAAGGGGTTGCTGACTCTATTGTAGCTACATTTATAAACAGACTATATAACATATAATATGACATGTCTTTCCTTGACCTCACATCAACCAGATCACTGCCTTTAAAGTGCAGGTAGTTAGCCTCTCCTCTCAGTTATGTGCCATGGAATTGCCGTAAAATTCATTCTATTTACAGACTACTAAATGCATGACTTTGTCTCTTATTTTGACATTAATGGAAATAAGCATAGCTGATAATAATACCAATGATTTACACATGTCCTTAACCTTTCAGTCTAATATCAACACAAATAAACAAACTTCATTATAACTCCAATGAACAACATTGCCTTGCCTCTTTAAGTTCAATATCAATAGAAATGAACACACTTTATAATAAACCATTCATTTACACATGATCTTGCTCCATTAATGCTAACATCAGTAGAACAATGAGTAGTCAGTATTGATTTTACTTTAAATGTCAACCTGATTAGCCAATACAGTTGCCTTTCTTAATGAAGCAAGGGATGTGGAAATTAATTCACATTGGGTGTATCTTACTAGTGTAGCTGTATGGTAACTGCCATATCTACAAGTAGGTACATTGAATATGTCCATTGATAATACAATAGAATTATTCACCACATAAAGAAGATTATGATGCCTACCTGGTGGT
Organism: Melibe bucephala; assembly: GCA_039654525.1. Classification (NCBI taxonomy): domain Eukaryota; kingdom Metazoa; phylum Mollusca; class Gastropoda; order Nudibranchia; family Dendronotidae; genus Melibe; species Melibe bucephala. The sequence continues at coordinate 13,907 of JBCJKE010076578.1, read as the reverse complement.
TGAGTTGGTTTAGCGTCACATGAATTGCATGACCTTGCGCACTGTACCAACATGAAGCCTGGGTTTTCTGTACATTGATTGAAGTTGGCCCAAATCTCACAGTCATTGTCATTGTGTAGATTAGAGCACTGTCCTGTAAAGTAATAGACCACGATACCTATCTGTACTCAATAATTTCCAAGACTGGACAATTAAAGTTAGTTTTCATTATTCAAAACATGGAACGTGAAAAATATATATTAGGTATATCTGGTTCGTTAAGGGCCATTCCATTATCAGCTCCTGGATAAGTATGTCCAATGATATTTCAACAGATCGTTTGAAATGTGCTAGGATCCCTTTGGTAAAATCAGTGGATATGTACACCATCCCTCTTCATCGATATTGGAAAAGTGATTTCATTTACTCCAATGTGTAAATCAATGTTTCTATCTAACACAAAGCATGTATCAGTATTTATTAGAAAATTGGCGAATCCATAATACATGTAATAACAAAATATTCTTCAAATGCTCCTACCTGTGGGGGGCGTTGTAGTTGTCTCGGTTCTACAAATACCGCAGGCTTTGGCACAGTTATTCAGCGTCACATGTGGGTCACTTTGGCACCCTCCCTGGCTAGCCCAATCCCGACACACCTCGTCTCCAAATCTATTTGTACATGGGCCTGCAAGAAAACGTTGTACAGTGCTGGCACTCTGTTGCTATGCTGTGGTTGTGAATAGCACGTTAAAATATGTCCGAAATGTCTTCAATTTACTTCAAGTAGTAAGGTTGACTTTAATCTTTAGTTACTTTTATAGTTGGAAATTGCGATTGGAATTATCTTTTTTCCTAAAAAGGATTGGTTTTTTTTTATATTTTCCAGTGAAGGCATATCATTTATCGTCATCTGGTTTTTGCAAAGCCTCACACTCCATAGTTATGACATAATGTTAACATTACTAATATATTTAAGCATATTATTATTTATCTTCACTTATCCCAACATGATTGTTTCAATGAATGAAGAGCAGTCTGAGATAATATATGCTTTTTGGTTTCAATATCTCCAATGGCTTTTGCTTTTTACAATATACAAATTACGACCTCTGTCTGTCGTGAGGTTTGTTGACTCTATTTTGTCTACATTTATAAACAGACTGTATAATACATAACGTGACCCGTCATTCTTTTATTTCACATCTACCAGATCACTGCCTTTAAAATACATGTAGTGTGTTGTGAAATGGCCGTGAAAATTATATTTACAGTTTGCTTAATGCGCGAATTTGTCTCTTAATTCTCACATCAAAAGAAATAAACACAGTTGATAACAGTATCAAAGATTTGCACATATCTTTGACCTTTCAGTCTGATATCAACACAAATAAACAAAATTCATAATAACACCGAAAGATTACATTTTCTGATATTTGAATAAACGCACATTATAATGAACCATTCATTTATACATGACCTTCCCTCATTAATGCTAACATGAATTAAAAAATAGGAATACAATATTGATTTCATCTCAAATTTGTGCCATATTAGCACATATTATAGTACTGTTCTTGATGGAAGCAAGGGTGTGGAAATTAATTCACATTATGTGTCTCCGAATAGTATGTGCTTGGTAACTGCATTATTCACTAGTAAGTTAATTGAATATTATTATTATGCAATTGATAATGCGGTAGAATCATTTACCACGGAAAAGATTGTCATGTTTACCTGGTGGTTGAGTTGGTTTAGCGTCACATGAATTGCAGGACCTGGCGCACTGTACCAACATGAATCCTGGGTTTTCTGTACATTGATTGGAGTTGGCCCAAATCTCACAGTCAGTCTCATTGTATAGATTAGAGCACTGTCCTGTAAGGTAATTGACGACAATAATGGTCTGACCTCAAGAATTTCCCAGACTGGACAATTAATATTATTTTTATCATTCACAACAAGGTACGTGATAAAGACATAATAAGTATTTATGTCACGTTAAGGGGCATTCCATTATCAGCTCCTGGATAACTATGTCCAATGATATTCTGACAGATCGTTTGAAACGTGATAGGATCCTATTGATAAAACCATTGGGTCTATACACCATCCGCCTTCATTGATATTTGAAAAAAAATATTTCTTTTTCTCCAATGCGTAAATAACTGTTTCTATGTAACACGAAGCAGTATTTTCAAGACATTGGAAACTTACTGAATCAATAATTATTACAAAATATTCCTCAAATGTCCCTACCTGCGAGGTACATTGTAGTTGACTCGGTGGTTCTACAAATGCCACAGGCTTTGGCACATATTTTCAGCATCACCTGTGGGTTACTTTGGCACTCTCCCTGGTTAGCCAAATCCTGACATACCTCGTTTTCAAATATATTTGTACATAGGCCTAAAAGAATAAAATACACAGTGTGGGTACTCTATTGCTATCCCAAAGGCAATATGACATTCTGATATACAATGTATTAATCCAGTCTTATTTTCATACCAAAGACAATGTGGCATTTGATATAAAATGTATCAATTCAGTCCAATTTTTATTCCAATGAGAATGCATACTAACTTTAGTTTAATGAGAGCATGATATGAGATAGTTCGTGGTAATGTGATTTGACTTACTGGAATACTGATTTAGATGTGATAAATAAAACGATAGAGTACATGCCTTCACTACGAGTTCACATTGCTGCATTGACAACGCTTTTAAAAGGCATCATCCATTTTGCACATATTATGACGACCCTTTTAGCAGTCGCTGTTGCTAAATGGATAAGGCATCAAAGAGGTCGATGGATTTGCTTATATAGGATCGAAAATGAATAGCAATATGGACACAGAGACAGGGATGAACAAAGCTAATGACACTTTTACAATGCTAAGGCAGTTTTGGAGAATCAACAATCCAAGCAAAAAATAAAAACGATCTAAGATTATTAAAAACAATGCCCTTAAAACGTTTCTTTATGGATAGGAATCTTCCAGGGTTTTAAGAATTTGAGGGTAATTGGCCTATTATTAACATCTAAGGTTCGATTGTTGTTATTAGCATAGACTTCGCCGTCGACGATTATGATGGATGTCCACGTCTGCCGCAGGAGCGCTTGTGGCTGATAGGCAGATGCGGGATCTACAGGTCCTGTTGCTAAATTCACAGGTAAACGTGATCAGGTGGAAGAGAAGACTCTTCATCCTATCTTTCCTGCGCTTGCATTTTTGGTTTGTGAGATCCTTGTGAGTGCCCTCGAAATTAAGGACCGCCTTCGTTAAGTTTATATTAAGTAGCTATAAACAAAATTTTGGTCTATATGACATTAAAACGTATTTATTTTGCTACTGTAAAAAGGATATAAATAAAAGTGGATATCTAGACCACTTGAAATTATCTATAAAATCTTTCAAAATATTTAACTAGATCTTGCAGAATATAAAGAAAACAAACAGACACACACAACAACCAAAAAGCATTTCCGTATAATTTGAAAGTAGGTCAATGAAATATTTGTAGTTATTGTTGACCTTTTGCACAATTATTGAAAGGTAGGGTCAGGGTTTGTTTTTTTTGTTCTACCTGAACTCTGTTATCGTGTCTCTGGTCTTACTGATATTTAATTGAAGAGAACTATTTTACACTACGTGTCAAATGCCTCTCCTTCACATCTGTAAAGATGTTTCTTTGTTATAAGTCACCATTCCATGCAAGACGTGGTCGTTGGCTAATTTTATCTTTGGCACGTTTTCTTTGAAGCCACGGCTATTATCAGTATTTCCCCGAGGAATGCCCAACGTTTAGTGTTTCCATAAAAATATTTTTAAAAATGAAAAACCCCTCTAGTAATCGCCGAAGGAAAATTTGTCTTTTTAGTTGATAACCGAAAACCAAGCGTCAGCCGCAAAATTTTGCGGCGCTACAAACGGAGGCAATCAGTGTAAATATCCGTGCCCAAGGCTTACTCATAATTTACCCAACGGGACTTGAACCCCCGACCTTTCAATTGCGTGTATAAAGCGCTACAGCTGAGCCTCTGTAACCACCATAATGTAGTTGTGATTGCATGCCATTTAAATTAAAAAGTTGTAGTCGATTAGTGTTAGTATGACTTCGCCTTTTCTTGAATACTTTTTGTACTCACCAGACGAAGCCTCCACGGTCACCAAAGCAAGGGCCAAACACCAGCAGCCCTGAAAATCAGTAGTTAACTTTCGTTTGTACATAAAGACAGGTTACTTTGTATTGCTAGTTTATTTTTCTTTTTTATCAACTACTATTCTTTCCTTTTTATTTGCTAAGAATTTCATAAGACTTACAACTTGACTGTTAGATACTGCCTTGTGGTTGTTGTTTTCCCGGTCCTTGAGGAGGGGGGGGGAGGGGGAGGGGTGTTTCCTTTTGTTTGTTATTGGTTAGTTTGTTTTTGGTTTTTTGTTATTTTCTGTTTTGAGGTTGGGTTTCTTGTTATCGTTTTTTTTTTCCTTCTTTTTGTACTTGTTCTTGTTTTAGCTATTTTTCGTTTTCCTGTGTTTTGTTTTGTTATGTGGTTTTTTTTGGGGGTGGGTTTGCTTGTTTTATTTTGTTTTTGTTTAGTTTTTGTAGGGATGTGGGTATAGATTTGAGCTCTTGTAGCTTTTCTCATTGAGTGTAAACCGTTACGCATAGTGGGTTGTGTTTAATCTATTTGTTTATTTAGATCACATTACTGCACTGAATCGACATCTCCTCTCCACTCATGTCTTATGAATGCACAGACCATTTTCTACGTAGATCTGGATCTCTTGTATTATGTCGTGTAAAGGCGAATATTAAAGTTAAAGCTAGGTTCTGTTTCTTTTACAGATGAAGATGTTCACTATTCTGAGATTTTAATTTCTACAATTTATTTTATTTTTAGGGTCTCTATTAACCATTTTGAAACTTTTAAAAATGTTTTTCTTCACTTTTTCTCCTACTGCATATGAGGAATATTATTATTACAATTATTATTACTACTACTACTACTACTACTACTACTACTACTACTACTACTACTACTACTTTTACTACTACTACTACTACTACTACTACTACTCTATTATTAATATCATTATTATCATCATCATCATCATCATCATCATCATCATCATCACATGTCCATTCATATGTTGTGAATTTATAGAACATTTTCGACATACGTCAATATCAATATCTACATAATATCTGTGACATGCATAATACATTTTCACCCACATCAGCACATTTCAAGCACTAATGAAGTCTGTCTACAACCTTACAATGAGTGTTGACCTTACCATTTATCATAATTTGGAAAAATCAAAAGATGGGGCAGGAAAAAAGAAATATGAGCATAAATGTCTAATATATTAATAACCAAATCAAGACAACAAAGATGATGGAATCTACTAGCCTATTTGTCATTTATTTTCTACATACCTATATTGTAACTACTATGTTGTCAAACACTATATGATATTTCGGTTTTTTTCTCCATTTTCAGGTCATTAACATAATGAGCCTACATAGTGATTAGGCAATGCTGTAACTCCTGTCTCTACCATCATGGCTTATTTAGTAGTTAATTCTAAATGAAATGGTATCATGGAGACTACATTCCACTCTTGGCCTATGGATATCATTTGAATCATTTGTGTTGCGTTGATCAGATATTGCCCAAGAAAATAAACAACATTATAACTTTATTACTTGTGTTTCTTATTCAATGAATATTGTATCTGTTTGAAATCGCAGATGATTTTCTATTTCTCTTTTTCTTCTTTTCCCCTGTGCTTTCTTCTGTATCCTCTTTGAGCAGTGAGATTGGTGGTATCGAAATGGTTGACAAGCTGAATTTCAATCAATTGGTTTGTGTTCAAGATGTTTAAATTTATATTTGTTAGCAGTGTTATGTTTTTTAAATTATTTTTATTTTGGTAACATGAGCTTGGAACTAGTGATGCACTATTGATTACAAATACATTAGGACCTAAGAAGAGACAGTGACTTTACTTGACTCATTAAAATTAGGCTACAACTGTAAACAGTAACGTTCCCTTGCTTATATTATAGCTTAATTTGCCATGCCACTGTATTTACAAACTTATTGTACGTTTATGGAATGCTTGCCGTTTGCTTATAATAATATCACAATGAAAATGTCATGAAAAGGACATGATACTGTTACAATATCAAAACCTACGCTATAAAGTTCCTGTGGAAACCGACAGTAAGAAATGCAATCACCTCATTGCCCTGTCTGAGATACTTGGCAACAGATAGTTATACATGTAGTCACCTCTCTATTTTTACCCTCTATTCTTATTACATTTACACTTAAAGGTATAGTTATAGTGTAATGTGCCAAAAGGTCCATACCAATGTACCAACATTGCTTTTAAAATGCAATAATAAAATGTATATCTTATATTGGGAAAAATAAATCACTTCTTTTGACTACTAAAATAATGAACTGACGTATTTTCCGGAAATTATTGTAAGCGTCTCATTTTCAAAAACAAATAATGGATGAAAGTGTCTCAGATTGATCCGATATTAGGTTTTAAATTAAAACCATACTTTAAAGGCGTCACAACATAATTAGGTATTCCAAGTATTTGATTGGTCAGATCCACACATACTAGTTTTTATTCAATTACAGATTTTTCAAAATAGAAATCTGGCTTATTATATAAAACAAACTCTTTGAATTTCTGCCAGTTTCAACGATACGATTTTTCACTGCTCAGGGAGCGGGGGTTGGGGGGGGAGGGTCTATTTGTGTATGTATATTTGTATGTATAATAATAGGCATATACGCCTATATGACGGTATGTATTTATGTAGGGTTAAATGTAGGGATATATGAGTTTGTATGCAAGTATGTTTATTTGTAATTATGCATTTAAACTGAATTACGTCAGTGTTTCTAACTCTCCCAATAAGATTCTGCCAACACCAGTCTATGTTCAAACAACGATACGTGATATAAGGTCTTTGAGACTCACCACAAAGTAGAACTTTTCCATTGTGTCTTGCTAACCTTTCGAGCTATGGAATAACTGTGGGAAAATGAAAAATAAATAAATAGAACAGTGTAATCTATACCAAACAGAGCTACCAGCTAATAAAGTCCTTTCTGAAGACTTGCATCTTACAACTTACTATAATTCAGGTAGAAAGAAAGGGTTTCATGTTTTATGTCTTTCCCGACAGTTTTATGTTTTATGAATTCCCGACAAAAATGGCAAAACCTAATTAAGATGGGGAGGTATGTTTCAAGCATTGACCAAGGAGTATTCAATGATTATACATCAACACCAAAACTACCATATAGGGACACAAGCTCAAGGGGACGGAACCAGATGGTAATATAAACCTATCAATGGTTTCCCTAATGTATGTGAGTAGTCGTGATAAATCATTTGTATGACTTGATAACACCACTTTGGATCACAACTGTCATTCACTTTACCATCCTCACTTTCTACGTGTTTTGCAACCAAACATGTATCTGGGTTCCCAAACTGGATCAGCGGGCTTCGCATTCAATTTAATAGATGTCAAACAGTTTGGTTCTCAGTGTCTCAACTCTTTGGAGATAGTGGTGTCCCACTTGTCTCAACAACCAATAGCGTGAAATCTTGTTCCGGGAGAAGTCTGTGTCAGTAGACATCTAGCTAGACAGTAGAATATCATCTAAATTTGCAGCCCTCTTGTTTTTCTTCCTTTTAATTTTCTAGTGGCGCCCATATGCTTGATTTAACATTTGATTACTATGCTGTATAATTAGCTACCCAAACATCCGCCTTATTGCTGTATATTCCGCTACCCAAACTTCCACCTTACTGCTGTATACTTCGCTACCCAAATTTCCATCTCATTGCTGTATATTCCGCTACCAAAACCTCCACCAGATTGATGTATAATTAGCTACCCAAACCTCCACCTCACTGCTGTATAATCAGCTACCCAAACCTCCACCTCATTGCTGTATAATTAGCTACCCAAACCTCCACCTCATTGCTGTATAATTAGCTACCCAAACCTCCACCTCACTGCTGTATAATTAGCTACCCAAACCTCCACCTCACTGCTGTATAATTAGCTATCCAAATCTCCACCTCATTGCTGTATAATTAGCTAGCCAAACCTCCACCTCATTGTTGTATAATTAGCTACCCAAACCTCCACCTCATTGCTGTATAATTAGCTACCCAAACCTCCACCTCATAGCTGTATAATTAGCTACCCAAACCTCCACCTTATTGCTATGCTGTATGATTAGCTACCCAATCTCCACCTCATTGATGTATGATTAGCTACCCAAACCTCCACCTCATTGCTGTGTAATTAGCTATCCAAACCTCCACCTCATTGCTGTATAATTAGCTACCCAAACGTCCACCTTATTGCTATGCTGTATGATTAGCTACCCAAACCTCCACCTCATTGCTATGCTGTATAATTAGCTACCCAAACCTCCACCTTATTGCTATGCTGTATAATTAGCTACCCAAACCTCCACCTCATTGCTGTATAATCAGCTACCCAAACCTCCACCTCATTGCTGTATAATCAGCTACCCAAACCTCCACCTCATTGCTGTATAACTAGCTACCCAAACCTCCACCTCATTGCTGTATAACTAGCTACCCAAACCTCCACCTCATTGCTGTATAATTAGCTACCCAAACCTCCACCTCATTGCTGTATAATTAGCTATCCAAATCTCCACCTCATTGCTGTATAATTAGCTACCCAAACTTCCACCTCATTGCAGTGTAATTAGCTACCCAAACTTCCACCTTATTGCTATTATACTTTGCTACCCAAACATCCATCCTATTGATATATACTTCGCTACTTGTTAATATCTTAAGTAAATTAGACATAGATGGGAAAGACTTAAGAGTCACAAGGAACCTGTATTGGGAACAAAGTGCAGCTGTTAGAATTGAAGGAGAGCTAATTGAATCAAAAATGATAAAAAGAGGAGTGAGAGTAGTCAATGTAGAAAATATCAACAACTTCAGGTATGCAGATGATACAACTCTTCTCTCAATAACAGAATACGATCTCCAAAATCTTCTTAATGTTGTAGTCACTGAAAGTGAACATAAAGGGCTTCTTTTAAATGTAAAGAAACAGAATGCATGGTTGTTTAAAAAAAATCAACAAATCCAACATGTTGCTCAGTAAGTAATGGAGAGAAAATAAAACAAGTCCAAAGTTTTAAATGCCTAGAAGACATCAGATGGATAGTGCGATACAGAAATTCAAAGAAGAATTGCAATTGCAAAAGACAGTTTTAGAAAAATGAGCCCTATCTTAAAAACAGAAATATCCCTATGGAAACAATAAATCGAGTTTAAAAGCGTATGTGAGGTCAATACTGCTGTATGGCTGTGAGTGTTGGAATATATCAACAAGTATGAGAAAAAGATTAGAAGCAACAGAAATGTGGTTTGTAAACAGAATGTTAAGAATCTCATGGCAAGATAAGAAGAGTAATGAAGCAGTACTAGAAGAACCAGGAGAAGATAGACCTTTAATGAGGACAATCAGGAAAAGACAGCTAAAGGTTTTAGGCAATATAAATAAACACCAAGACCTTGAACATCTAGCACTTAGTGGAAAAATTGAAGGGAAAAGGTGTCGAGGTCGACAAAGAGTAACATATTTACAGAGCTAACATTACTGGATGGGAAATAAATCTAAGAGTAATGAAAATAATAAGTGCTTTTTGAGATTTCTGAGGATAGAAGTAAATGGCGTGCAATGATCACCGATGTCTGTATCAGACCTGCTACTTGAAGAAGAAGAAGACCTAGGAAACGAAAGATACGACAAACCAACAAAAGGAAAACTAAAAAAAGGGGAACCAGAGATTGCCAATGTTACAGATATTATGTGAACAACGACAAAAGGCGTTGAAACTATGACCATTGTAATAAAAGACTACAGCAAAAGAAAATGTTGACGCTTAATACAAAGAAAGCAAAATCCATGGACAGAGGAAAGTGTGAATAAGAAGCAAAAGGAACTGCAAATGTTAAATAAATCATAAGGTTAAACATTTAAAATTTTAAGATATCGAATTTAGGCAAACGGCAAAGGCAAATATACACTAGAAATAAAGAGAAGACTTTGATGGCAACAGCGACACTAAACAAAATGGGTTCCATCTAGATAGGGACATGCATCGCGAATAAAACGAATTTAGAACATTGAGGAGCACGATTATCCAGTAGTTGACAGTGTATGTATTTGAAGCATTTTATCTATGTGGTAAAAGCGAAACTCATACAAACCGCATGACTTACCAAGACTAGCTGATGTTGTGTTGAAAAGCAAATGTGTTCACAATGGACGGCGAAGGTGAAAATGCAATTTGGGCGAGCTCGGTAAGCATGTGGGAATAATGTGAGATGCATGAAAGATAAAACGTTGTTTTATTTTGAATAAAGAAGAAAATGTAAAATAGGTTAAGGAACGGTAACAGCCTTTGAACATGGAGCCAGTAGTATCATTTATTTAAATAGTAGCTAAACTTGCCACTATTTCGTTCTTCTTTTTTTATTTTGCCTCTCATTGAAAATATACAGCAAAACATAACTAGAACGATTACGCAACATTGTTCAAAATAGATAAGCGTCATTTTCACAACTGAATTGAGGGAAACAGCCATATTGATGGTAAAGAATAGGTCAGGTCTCCCGAATTTTATTCTTTTTGAGAATTTAAGATAAGAAGTTGTAGGAATATTTTGAGAGTGACGTAGTTTGATAAAAAAAAAGGAAAGGCTAGGTAGTTAAAAAACTGAACATGAAACAAAACTGGACAGCATAGAGAAAGGAATCTAACATAATTTGTACACACTAAACGGCACGAAGCTTTAGAACTACACATACAGGTGATACAAACTGGAGATGGGACAGGCGGAAACGTACAACTCCAAGAAAAAGTGAGTCGGTTGGCGTAGCTGGTAAGAACGCTGTGCTTGTCTCAGAGCGGCGAATCCGTGTCACCATCCCGCGGTCAATCCTAAGTGGAACAGCATTTTTTTCTTTCTAATTTTTCTATTTTTAATTGTGTTTGTAAATTCAAGTATTCTCAAAGGCCCCTATTGAACTTATCACGATCACGTGTGTCAGATCTAATTCCTCTTGCTATAATTCAATACTTACTATCTAAAACTTATCTGATAAGGACAAGACATAAGGTGCTTGCGTAATGTTAAGACCCCGGGGGCTGAAAGACAAGCATTAGGTAGTAACTAGTGGGCCCAGTGGCCGAGTGGTTAAGGCATTGCACTGTAACCCGTGAGATCACGGGTTCGAGCCCCGCTTCGGCATCTGGTTTTTTTTCCTTGGGCAAGAAAATTCACCCCTATTGCCCTCCCTGGCGGCGCTGAACTGTGGTTGACACCTGGGTCTATCCCGGTCTTCCTTCGGGATAGACCCTAAAGACGAATTCTCCCCTGGAGTGAATATAGGGTTGTTTATTTAAACTGATCCTTAAAGAAAGTTTGGGTAGCCATTGCATGGGCATCGAGTGGTTGTGCTAATACGTTTTATTTGATGTCTCCATTATAGACTTATCAAAGATAGAAAATTAAAAGGATAGAAAATTAAAAGTACATAAGGCCCCATTTATTGATGCTTTGGTTTACAAGGTAATTTGATGCATCGTCAAAGTTATTTTGAAAGATGGATTGATGCGAAGTGGTCTGCTATAAGAAAAAACTATCAAGCTTTATCCGAAACACATTACACGCTAATGTTATGCATAGTAAAAAAAAAAAAAAATGAGTGCCGTAGGAAGGATTGAAAGGCGGCGTATGAATCACGACAAAAGAAGTCAGTGGAATATTTTCCATTATTGTTCTATTTTAAAATTAATTCCTCCATGTTACTTTTCCATTCTTACTGGTGCCAGAATGTGGAGAGAATATTTTCTTCAATGCGTTCATATTTCTCTTCAATTCTTGTGAATTTAACAATGCCATATTGCAATGGGCCCACTTTGTGGTACAAGGTTGTAAAAAGTGTGTTACATGATCGTTCCCTATGATCGGTTTACGGTATAATCTGGCGATAGTGTTCGCTAGTCTTTATTATTCTTTGACTGATTTACTTCATTCTTCATTAAATTCAAAGTTCTTTAAAACGATGGATTCATAAGGGTTTTCATACTGATATGGGTTTATAATGTATCTCAAAATCTCCCTATAATAATAATATATCGATTTCCAACGCTCTAGTTTATTTTGTTTTGTCCGCAACAAGAATTATATGACATATTCCTCCCGATTCCTATTGCAACATAGGGCTGATACGACAGCCTTCCATTTCGAACGGCTCTGAGCCGCTTTAACAAATCAACCTGCGATCAGTATGCAACCTTCGCTTCATTTTCGTCAGATTCATGCCCAACATATAATCCTGTCAAAGGCATCAGTTAGGATTTACAGAGACTCATGAGCAAGGTGACCAACTAAAGATGGGGTTTACAGGAACTCATGAGTATAGGGTCAACCAGAATATGGAGATTTTGGAATTCATGAGCAAGGGGAACAAATGTAAATGGAGTTTAGAGGATCTCATGAGCAAGGGGGCAAACTGAAGATTTAATTAATTTACATGAGCACACGAGAAGGGGACAAACTGAAGATGGGGGTTTCATGAACTCATGAGAAAGGAGACAAACTGAAGATTAGGTTTACATGAACCCACGAGTAAGGGGACAAACTGAAGATGGGGGTTTCATGAACTCATGAGTAAGGGGATAAACTGAAGATTAGGTTTATATGAACTCATGAGTAAGGGGTCAAACAGAAGATGAGGTTTTCATGACACATGAGTAAATGGACAAACTGAAAATGGGGTTTAAAGGAAACCATGTAGGGTTCAGGCCAGGCTTACAGGAAATCCTTGTTAGAACGTCTAATAGAGTGTATTGGACATTTTCAGGGGCTCTGTTGGGGCTTACGGATTGCGGATGAATAACCGCCATTTTAATCTTTTCGTTTTTGTAGCGTTGATCTTACATGCCTTAGGACATTCGATGGAATGTTTGTTAGAGTCCTACTGTTCACTGCATTGTTCTGCTTCATTTGAATATTTCTGCTGCCATTGATCACGTTCATTGTACCCGAATTTTCGAATTACCTTTGTATGATTCAACTACAAGTATTAGGAAACTATAAATTGGTAGCATTGGTAGTAGTTACAGCACTATTTAAAAAAGGTGTAGATGTAGTTTACCACCTTTTACTAAAGTGGGGCGACTATAGAGGATTCAAGATGCCTAGTCACACTCCATTCCCTTGGATCTTTGTCTATAATTCTCCTTGTGTTCAGGTAGTCAGGTGATCAGTGAGACTAAGGTGCAATAGGTTCTGAGGGCGATGTGACAGTAGTAATAATAGTAGTAATAATGGATGTAGTAGTAGTAGCAGCAGCAGCAGCAGCAGTAGCAGTAGCAGCAGCAGCAACAACAGGAAGCAGTAGTAGTAGTAGTAGTAGTATTAGTAGTAGTAGTAGTAGTAGTACTAGTAGTAGTAGAAGCAGTAGTAGTAAGTAGTTGTAGTAGTAGTAGTAGTTGTTGTTGTTGTTGTTGTTGTAGTAGTTGTAGTAGTAGTAGTAGTAGTAGTAGTAGTAGCAGTAGTAGTAGTAGTAGTAAAGGTACTAGTAATAGTAGTAGTAGAAGTCGTCGTAGTAATAGTAGTAACAGCAGCAGTAACAGCTGCAGCCGCAGTAGTACTAGTAGTAGTAATGCAACAGAATGCCACAGTGGAGAGCTCAATGTGAATAATAAACAACAAAAAGAAGTAAAAAGTCTCCACTAGAAAGACAAAACAAAACAGTAAATTTTCGAGTTTAAACCCTTCTTCAGACAATAAAGATTACAATAGTAATA
>JBCJKE010076246.1:0-11489 GCA_039654525.1 Melibe bucephala | reverse complement strand
GTTTTAGATTTAGGGAAAATAATAAGATTTTCTTCTAAAGCAAACTTAAGAACAATTTGAGCTCCAGTTTTATTGTATTTAGTTCCGATGCTATTTACAATATCTTTTTGCTCATCTGTAAGATTAATTCTACTTGAAGAACCTAGATATGGTTTTAAGACTGAATAACCTTGAACATGGATATCATGTTTAGTACATCATTCTCTTATTTCAAGCTCTTGATCTAAAAGATCAAATTGAACTTGATTAACAGCTGGTTTAATTTTAGCTATTTTAAGAACTTGTTCTAGTCTTGTGACATTAAAGTTTGAAACACCAATAGAATCAGTTAATCCTTCTTCTTTTACTTCTTCTAGTCATTCATAGGCATTAACTGATACTTCTTCTGAAACCGCTCAATGTAGTAGTAACATATTTACTTTCTCAACACCAAGTCTTCTTAATGATTCATGAACAGATTGCATAAACTCTTCTTTACTTCTAAAGTTTGAGATTCAAACTTTAGTTGTTAAGTAAAGATCTTCTCTTTTAAGGTTAGTTTCTTTTGAGAAATTACCTATTTCATATTCATTGTTATAGATTTGCGCTGTATCAATATGTCTATACCCATACTCTCAAGCTGCACTTAGAGCATTATTGATATTCTCTTGCCCATTTAGTTCCCAGGTTCCAAAACCTAATTGTGGCATCAATGTACCATCATTTAATTTAATATTTGTTATTTTCATTATTTACCTCTTTGAGAGTATTATATTACTTAAAAAAATAATCCAAAGGATTATTCGAAATCTTTCCAAATTTTTGATGCAATTTCTGCAATATTTTTGGATCTTTGCATAATTTCATCTGGGCCAAATGAATCAGTTATTTGCGGAAATTCATCATTACCGTTCAACAATACACTTATTCTTGAATATGTTTTATCTTTAACATTTTTCAATTTATATTCCAGTGCTTTATTTTTTATTTCATTGTTTGATCAGTTAGGGATTGGAAAAGCGTTACCTATTAGCCCGATAGTTTTTTGAACCGATAATTCTAACAACTCTTCTGATTTTCCTGTTACAAATTCAAGATGTTTCTTTCAATATTCTCTTCATGCGTTTGGCATAAGGTGTTCCCTTTGAGATTTTTGTTTAAATAACGCAACAAATGTTTGATCTTTTGAAATGTCTCATTTATTAGGTAAGGAAAAATAATTTTCAATTCTCGTCATTATAAGCTTTGCTGGCTTATTTGCAATAGGTTGTTTTTCTAGTGTTTCCTTAAATAAGTCTATGCTCGCCATGCCGGTTGAAGAAGATTCGTCATCCTTAAACATTCATCAAAATTCTTCAGGCGATGTATCACTATTGAACTCATTCAATATTTTTTCTATTTTTTGTGAAAGCGATTGCCCTCTATATTTAGCCACTTGCATCCTAACTTCAAATATTTCAATTACCTTCAAATACCTTCTTGCATAATTGATTGCATTCACATCACCATTTACGTGATGATATTCAAATATTCTCATTATCAATGGCATGTATACAAGGCGCCCATCTAACATGTATAGAAAATCTGCATAGTCATGGACTCATGTTTTTTTATCAGTATATTCATCATAATTTTTAATTAAGTTAAATGTGTCAATTTCGCTTGAGATAGAGTTAAGAATTTCTTCAAGAGAAATCCCTGGGTTACTTTGAATAAAATCATTGTAAATTGAATCTTTGAATTGATTAAATAGTGTTTCATTTGTTGTTGATGAATTTGTTTTTCTAAGATAGGCAGTTATGAAGTTTTCAATGTCTTTTTTTATAGTTTTCTTATTGAATTTTGACGCAATGTTTTCTTCAAACATTTTTTGGGCATTTTTTTCAGATAATTCAGCATCTTTAAATGCATCTAAGATGTAATTTTTAAATAATTCTAGAGTAGTAAGTGGAATCTTTCCGGTGTTTAGTTTTTCAAACAATTTATACTCATTCGATGTCTTATCATCAATAACTATAAATGTAACACAATTTAATACTTGTTTTCAAAGCTTGTACATATCATCAGATGAGTTTACAGTTTCATCAATTCATTCTAGAGCCCTACTATAATTTGTAAACATTTGAGATTTTATTTTTGATTTAGACTTAAATGCGTCTCCTGTAATTATTTCTTTAAATGAATCAAAATCTTCATTTCCCTCGACCCTCTTAAAAGATGAATAAATTGAAGCGTCTGACTCAACTAAAAACTTATCATTTAAAGAGTAGTCGACTGGATATTTATTAAACTTTGAATAATCAAACATGGCTCTCAATAATAATATTAATGTTGTGATACGTTGCTGTCCATCTATTACTTTGTAGTATCTTGTTCCTTTGATGTCTTCTGACTGCACAATAATGTCACCGATAAAGTGGGTAGAATTTTCTATATTGATATTTCTAATATCACCTAAAAGAGTTAGAACTGTAGACTCGGGCCAGATGTACTTTCTTTGATACAGGGGTATTAAAATTTTTGAATTGGTGGTGAAGTAGTTTGTAACAAATCCTCCCAAAGTTACAGGCTTTGAAGTTATTTGATGCTCTAGATTTCTGGGGGCAAATATAGGGGTTGTATTAGTGGCCGGAGTCTCGTTAATACTTTCAATGACTCTTTTGAGATTAGATGAAAAACCTACAACATATTTTCTGCTATACTCAATTAAATTTTTTCCCTCGTTGGAAGATAGAATTTCTCTAGCTAATTCTTCAAAATATTTTTTTGCAGAATCAAATGTTCCTCCTATAGATTTTCGTTCTATTAATTTTTTCGTAGTTTTGTCAAAGGAATAAATAACGGTTGACAACAATGTAAATATGAACGAAGTTTCAGAAGGGTAGAGAGGATTAAAATGTTTTTCATCTAATGCTCTTTCCACGGTGTTTCTTAAACTTATTGATAAAAAATCTCCAAGATTTTCAGCGGAATTTAAAGTTTGTAAGGAGTACGTTGGATATTCACTAATTACACTTTTATCATACTTAAGAGGCATATTGGAAGTTATTAGTCCAAGAGATAATAGACATCTCAAAATCTGAGATATTGTTGATTTCTTAAACTTTTCTTCTTCGCTGTTATTTAAAATTACATACACGGAAGTTCTGTCGTTTGATATATGTCTTATATTAATAGAATTCACGCCTCGTGAAGCTCATGTTGATCAATAATCTACATACTTCATAACATTTGTTCCAATGGTTCAAAATTTATAATTCATTTTTCCTTCTTTCTATATCACTAATAAATGAAAAGATATCTTCCAATACTGGAACCACAATAGAATTTCCAGCTTGTCTATATAAAGATTCTTTTGTTATATATCCATTCGTAAATTGTTTTTTAACTTTTGAAAAATCACTTGAGTTAAAGCCCATTATCATATATGCTTCTCTTGGCGTTATGAATCTTTTATCCAACTTCCCCTTAACCTTATATGAATTTTTTAAGTCTAGCATGCCAATGTTTGGATGTCTATCCTGTTTTGTTGTTAATGTATTAAATGTGAACTCACTATTTTTAATTCATTTCCTTTTATTTACATCTAAATTGTGGTTTTCTTTTCCCATTCTAATTCTCGAAGGTGTTAAGTTAGGAATTGCTGAAATGATTTCATCGTCATACTTGTTCGAAGCATTCAATATTGAAACATACATTTTTTTTCGTTCATTTCTAGATAGCCTTGTCCCATATTTTTCGACAATAATATCTCTTACTTCATTATTGGTCATCTTATTGTCTCCGTCCAAAATAGAAATGGCAAAAACTCTTTCCCTCTTTTGTAAGGCTCTATGATTGAAGCCATTCAATACAAAATAGTAAGTTGAATATTTATACTTAGACAGTATCGAAAGTCAACGTTCAAAGTCAGGCTTGTGTTTCGGGCCAATTAGATTCTTAACATTTTCCATTAGCAAATAATTTGGCAATTTAATTTTCTTGCTTTTTGCCTCTTTTAATAATCTATATATTTGTCAAATAAGATTTGAAGTTGATTTAGCATCCTCTTTTATCCCTTTATCTCTACCCATGTTGGCAATAGATAGTCCTTGGCAAGGAAAGGAGTATGTCAATAGATCAATATCTTTTAATTCCTCACCGGACACTTTAGTAATATCAGGAAAATTGCTGTTAACTATTGAGGATGCAATTAACACATCTTGAAATTTTCTATCTTTTCTAAAAATGTTTCCTGGAACTTTTGAGTTCAAAGAATATGTCCTATTCTCTAAGAACTTTTCTATCTTTTTATCAGATCATTTTTGAACTTTTAAAAGAGTCTTAGAAAATTCTTTTTGGTGATGAATCTGAGCATATGCAATAATTGCTCTAGCGTCTCACTCGGAAGTTTTTACAACTTTAAAGTATTTATTATCCGGGTCTATGTTTGACAATGCTTTGTGTTGAGCTCCAATACCTGCAAATGCCTCAAAAACTCTTATAACCTTAGTTTTCTGTATGTTTCAAATGTTTTGAGTAGAAATAACCTGTTTAAATAGTATAATTTAGTTCATATGAACACTAATAA
Organism: Melibe bucephala; assembly: GCA_039654525.1. Lineage (NCBI taxonomy): Eukaryota > Metazoa > Mollusca > Gastropoda > Nudibranchia > Dendronotidae > Melibe > Melibe bucephala. The sequence goes on along the minus strand of JBCJKE010076246.1, from coordinate 6,940 downwards.
AACAGATAAAACTAAGGTTATATCTACTAATAAAAAAAATATTAATGTTGCAGCAGGAATTATTATTGATTGCAAAAAAATACTGATTGCAAAGAGAACAAGTGATAAGTTTTCTTATCTTAATGAAAAATGAGAATTTCCAGGCGGAAAAATAGAGGAAGGAGAAACTCCTTTTGATGCTATTGTTAGAGAATTAAAGGAGGAACTAGAAATTGAAGTTCATCCAGACCAGTCCATAGGTAAAATAACATATGAGTATCCCGATTTCATTCTAAACATGGAACTTGTTGTAATTAAAGAATTTCGAGGATCACCTAAGGAGATTGTTCACTCTAAGCTAAAATGAATAACAGAAGATGAAATGGATAAAATAGACTGAGCTGCAGCCGACGTTCCCGCCTATGAATTATTTATGAAATGAAATAATAACAATCAATAATGGTTGTTATTTTTATCATTTATGTGTATGAAATACACAGAATGATTAAAAAATATTAAGGGTTACACAAATAAAACAATTGAGGTTTATCAAAGATATGCTTTTGAGCTTGAAGTTTCAGGACTAGACTATGAGAAAATGTTGCAAAACTATAGCGATAAATCAAATTCAACAAAAAGGCTTGTATTATCAGCAATTAAATCTTATTATGTATTTTCCGAAGATGAAAGAGCCTCAAAAATAGAATTACCAAAAAAGAATGTTGTTGTTAGTGACTATGTTCAATATGAGCAGTACAAACAATATTTAGAAAACATTAACAAAAAGTCAAAAATGGGATTTCAAAAGTATTTAATTTTAAGACTACTTTTTGAAACAGGAATTCGGGCAAGCGAATTATTGTGGATAACCGTTAAGTGCATCGAAGGAAATAGGATTAAAATATATGGCAAGGGCAATAAAGAAAGATATGTTTTTGTTTCTGATTGGCTTGAAACTGAGATTATTGAATATATAAAATCTATTAAAACAAAGAGGCTTTTTCCATTTACCTATAAAAATCTATATCAAAAAGTAAATAGAATAGATAAGAATAGAAACCTCACACCCCATATGTTTAGAAGAGGATTTGCTAAATATTGCAATGGTAAGGGAATATCAATCTATGATATATCAATTTCCATGGGGCATAGTAGTATAGATACTACCAGTAAATATATAAATAAAAATAGTGAAGATATCAAAATCTACACTATTTTCTAAATTTATCTCTAATTCAATTTTGAAGTTTTTGGTCCTCACAAAAAACAAAAGCGCCTTTTTTACCCCTTGTTAGATTAACTAGTAACCTATTTTTAAAATACAATTTATTAAGTTCCTCTTTGTCAGGATTTGGAACTCCCTTTTTTGTTCAAACTTGAGTCCTCATATCAGTCATATCTAGTTGAGAAAGATCTACATCTAACTTATTTTGATCATTTAAATAAAATAATTTTGGGAGATGAACAAAAATATAATCAAATTCTGAACCTTGAATAGTATTAAAGTATGCAATATACTCAGATCCTTTTTTATCTTTATTAAAATTCTTTTTAACTACATCCCTCATAAATCATGACGGAACTCTAGAATCAGGATTTAAGGCTTTGAAGGATTTTACCCAGTAATCATTTGGATTTCAAACATAACTTCCCGAACCAACTTTAACCAATCTTTTAGGATTTCCATTATCATCAAATTCTGCGTTTCACTTTTGAGTTCAAAAAGAAGTCAGCCTAACATCATCTTTTTCATAAAGCTTTTCATATAGAGAATTGAATTCTTTATCTTCCAATACATCAAAGCCATATCCGTGTGAAACAAATTCCTCTTGAAGATTATCTTCGTCAAATATTCAATTTCTCAATCAATCAATATATAAAATATCATTTCTAAACTGCTCTTTTAAGTCAATATTTATTACATCAAATTTTTGCGCCTGAGCTTTTTCTATAACTTGGGATCTTGTATGTCCTTTTTTGTTAACAACTTGCATGTCATCTATAAGTGAAATTACAAAATTTTGCTTTGCAAATAGTTCTTTATAGAACTGTTGAGATGTCCCTTGACCATAAGCCTTATGAGCTTCATCAATTATTACAACTTCTGCTTCAGATTTAGAATATGCTCCTCCAATCATATTAGAGAAGTCATTTGTCCCATATACTTTTTTCACTGCATCTCTAAATTCGGGTCCTGGCAGTTGCAATTTTGCTGTCATATTCTTTTTAGAATAGATGTACGCAAGTATTTTAAATGCAACTATGGTTTTTCCTGATCCCGGCATTCCAGAAACTGTAATTAGTTTTTTATTTGTAGGGTTTTCCAGGTGTAAATCAATTTGTCTCACGATATTATTGAACGCTAATTCTTGTGACAAGGATAATTTTATATTTTTAAACTCTTCTTCCAGGTGCTTTCTGAAATTTTCTGTTGGGTTATATTCTAACTTGTTCAAAAATTCAACTTTTGAACGAGGAATACCAGCCTTGAAAAGTTCTGATAACAACTTTACAAATTCACTTCGATTATCCTTTGTAAAAACTTGATAGTAATTAATTATTTCCCTAAATTGTGAAGATAACAATGGGTCATTTTTAACTAACTCATAGTTAGGCAATAATGACACCGCTCCAATTTCCTTAAATTCTTTTGAAATGTCCGAAAATTGTTCTGTTAAAATTTCCTTATATTCCATTGCCTCTTTTGACGGATGTGAAACGCCCCTTCCATAAATTGCATTAATATCTAGGGCAAATTTAATTTCAGATAATCTAGCTTCTGACCATCCCTTCAGTTCAATGATTAAAAGTGTGTTTTTAACTCCATCAGAACCTACAAGTATTACATCAATTCTTTTTTGAGTCGTTGGAACTTTAAATTCTAATAATATATATTGATCATCTTTGTTCTGAATATTTTCAAAAAATGAAGAAATTTTTCTAAGGGTGGTTCTTCAAGATCTTTCTTCGCTTGGAGAAACTCCTCTCCCTATCTTCCGTTTCATGTTGGATTTTATTTCAGAAACTAGTAGGTCTTGATTTTTTGGAAGCGTCTTTTCGATGAATTCATTTATTGTACTTTGATATATAACCATATGTACAGTATCGCAGAAAATTATAGATTTACAACTTCCAATTTTCTATTTAAGTAATATATATTACATCTATTAATTTTATTCTTCTTAAGTTTTTTCTTACCTATTAAGGCACTTCTCTCATCATTAAACAATATATGTGTGTTCCTTCTTTTTGATTTGCAATTTAATATTTCGTTAATATAATTTTTTTTAGCAAATAATAGAAAAGTCCGCTCATTTTGGACATTTAATATTATTTTATCTTCTGTTTCTAGAATAATTTCCTCATTTAAAAAAGAGCGCACTTTGTTTGCATAATAACCTTTAAGCCTTTTAACTTGCGATAAACTTATTTTCTCGTTTATACTTTTCATGTACATATTTTCCACTTTGTGATCATGGCTTGTGATTTTATTTATTTCATATTCAAAATTACTACTTTCTCTAAAATCACTAAACAATTTTTTAAAAATCAGCGCTTTTCATTTGAATGAAAAAGAGCCATTACCATCATCTTTAACTTTTGATACATGTCATGTACTATGTATAAATTTAGATATTTTCTTTTTTGAGTTAGATATTTTGTAGGTACTTGTTTCTTGAGTAGGAACATCTCAAAAATCACCTTCATCTACGTCAATCATGCGACCAATAATTTCGGAAATACATTGTCTATATGTTTCCTTGGTTAATTTTCACTCGTTATTAGGAATTCGTTTATTTAGAAGAATAACTTCATCCACTATTTCAGAGATAAGCTTAAAATTATTTGAACCTCTCAAATAAGATAAAATAAATTTATCAAATGGTTTTGTCTTATTTTTTTCAGAAGCCAAAAGTCTTGCAACACGAAAAGAGGTTTCTCCCAGGAAGAAATGAGAATTATATAAAAAAGTTCTCAGAATCGTTGCAAACAAACACAATATAGTAACAGTAAATGCAACATATACAACAATTTCCTTATTTATATTTCCAATGCTATAATCTAAATTTAAAAATGCGATTTCAATCATTGTAGAAGCCGTAGTTAATATCATCAATCCAATTGGAGCAATAAAAGCAAAGGAACAATATCAAAGTACATTTCTAAAGAATAACTTTTGGTTTTCTTGGTTTCTTATTGTATGAACTTTCCAAAAATATGTTCTTATAATTGATGCCGATCCGGAGTTTCTTGCTCCAAGGCCATTAAAAGCAATTATTGTAAAGGTGGCCGTAGTAAGCAATGCATCAGCAGTAATAATTGAATTGTATAAACCACTTACTTTTTTGTCATCAAGTTCAATAGAAGTTATGGGGTTGAATGAAGAAAATATTGTTATTGTAGAAAAAAGCAAGGAAATCAAGATAAGAAAGGAGAGGGAAGAGACAAAAAATATTACTAATTTACGCATTATTTGAATTAGCCATTTTTTCAATTATCTCACTAGGTACTTTAAAACCTTTTGCGGTAGATATTCTATACGCGAAAATGTCCGCTTTTTCAAGCTCTACATTAGAACCCATCATCGAATTACCAAATTCTCTATTTACAAGGTGATAAATCTCATGCAGAAGTATATACTCATGCAGTTCTTGCTTTTGGTTATTTATGAATATTTTTTTTCTTCCTGGAAAGGTGGTTCCCAAAAGAGTCTCAGTGTATTTATCTTTCGGTTTCTTTTCAAAAACTTCTCAACCAAGATCATTTATAAATTTTTTAATTGATTCTTTGGTATTTAATTCTTTTTCAATATCAGCTAATTTAATTTCATTCATCATTGAATTATTATATACTATAAAAACTCTATGCTCAAAATAAAAAAGCAAGATTCACATTCTAAAATATCAAATTATTTAAAGTTTGGTGAGTTTATAACTTTTCATAAATATCCCTTTATGAATATCCTTTTATAAATAACCTTTTATTCACAGTATTAAACATACATTTTCTAAAACAAAAGTAGATGGCTCTTCTAGCTTACTTTCATCATTATAGTAGTTGTTTAATAGCCTATTAAATTCAAAGAAGTTATTATCTGAGACAGATAGTAATCCCATTGAATTTTCAATCATTAACATATTAACAGCTAAAAAGGCTATTCTTTCATTTCCGTAAAAGAATGGCTGTTTCTTAATTAATTGGGGTAATACTAATTCAATAATGTTTTAGATTAAAATATCATAAATTCCCACAATTCCCATAAAAGTGAGAAACATGGGAAAATACTTTATAATTTAGGTATGAAAAATAAAAACATACTAGGTAAATTTTCTAGAATAAATCTATCTTTAAGTAGTAACCAAATTGAAGAGTTAAATAGAATATTTATGTCTATTGGAAAAGCCGAACAAATGATGGAATCATTAGACTTCGAGTTTAAGTCTTCTATATTTACAAATGCATTACTTGAAAAAGAAGGTATTGACTCCTCTATCATCGAAGGAACTCAAACAAATCATGATGAAATGTTTTATGACATTGAAGGAATTAATAATGTTTATGCATGAGAAACAAGAAATGTTATTAATCTATACAAAGAAACATTCATCAGGATCGAAAGAGGAACTTTTAGATATTCTATTGACAATATGATTAATATGCATGAGAAAATGTACAATGATCAATTAAGGAGAAAATGAAATAATACTTTTGATCCTTCAAATGTTCTAGATAAAATAAAGCCTGGCCACATTATTTCTGATGATAACCACCCCAATTGAATAGGTCCTAGGGGTAGAGGAATAGAATATGCAACCTTGATTCCAATAAAACCATCCTTAAAAGCGGAATATTTAGAAGATCTTTTTAAAACTCTTGAAGGTTCTCCCACTTTTGAAAATATTATTAAATTCCACCCTGTTTTTGAGGGGATACACCCTTTTGCCGACGGAAATGGAAGAATCGGAAGGGTACTACTTGCTGGTTATTTTAAAAAGGTTGGATATACTAAAAATAATTGATTATTTTTATCTGATTACTGAAAAGATAATAAAGAAGAATATATTAATGAGATTAAACATGTTCAAACAACAGGAGAATGAGAGCATTGAATTAATTTTTTCATTAAAACACTTACAAATGTAACAGGAAAAAGATTAAATCAAATTGAAGAAATGATTTCTTTATTCAAAACAGTGTCAAAAACAAATGGCAATTCTTTTAATGATACTGAGAGATTAATAGTTAGATCCTTCTTTAAGTTTCCAAAACTTAATAAAAGTAAAACAATTGAATGACTTAAGGTTAAACATAAAGTATCTCAATCAACAGCTTACAGAACATTTGATAAAATTGCGAAGCTTATTGACGCTGAAAACAGTAATGGATTATTTGTATTTACAAAGTTACTAAACATTGTTAGAAAATAATGTGATAAGTTACATCCAGATACATAATCTTACCGAATAAAATAGATATACACAAAGTGTACCCACAATGTAATTTGAAGTGCAACACTTCATTACAACAAAAAAATTATATAGTATAAAGATCTGAGGATGAAATTCATCCCAGATTTTTTCTTGGCATGTTATTTATTGCATCGGCCAAATCATTTAATTGCTTTTGAGTAATATTTGTGAAGTCTGTTTTCTTAGGAAAGGTTCTTCTTATGTAACCATTTCAGTTTTCGTTTGTTCCTCTTTGAAAAGAGGAATACGGCTCACATCGATATACTTTTATTTTCTTTTGCTGAGCAAAGAGTCCCATTCTGTTAAATTCAGTTCCATTATCCATTGTGACAGAAGTTATTTTCATATCTTTAGCTGCTTCATGCATCTTTTTAAATATTTTTCAATCACCCTTAGTTCTTACTTTGTAAATTTTTCCATATCGTGTCTTTCGGTCCACTACAGTTAGCAAATGGTACTTTGTTGTTGTACGACCCATAACTAAATCAATT
>JBCJKE010076136.1:1289-11495 GCA_039654525.1 Melibe bucephala | reverse complement strand
TACAGTGATTATGTGGGATGTATAGTGATACAGTGATGGTTTGGGATGTACAGTGATGGTGTGGGATGTACAGTGATCGTGTGGGATGTACATTGTTGGTGTGTGATATACAGTGATACAGTGATAGTGTGGGATGTACAGTGATACAGTGATAGTGTGGATTGTACAGTGATACAGTGATGGTATGGGATGTACAGTGATGGTTTGGGATGTACAGTGATGGTGTAGGATGTATAGTGATGGTGTGGGATGTACAGTGATACAGTGATAGTGTGGTATGTACAGTGATAGTGTGGGATGTACAGTGATGGTGTGGGATGTACAGTGATGATGTGGGATGCACAGTGATTGTGTGGGATGTACAGTGATGTTGTAGGTTGTACAGTGATGCAGTGATGGTGTGGGATGTACAGTGATGGTGTGGGATGGACAGTGATGGTTTGAGATGTACAGTGATGGTGTGGCATGTACAGTGATGGTGTGGGATGTACAGTGATGGTGTGCGATGTACCTTGTTACAGTGATGGTGTGGGATGTACAGTGATACAGTGATGGTGTGAGATGTACAGTGATGGTGTGGGATGTACAGTGATACAGTGATGGTGTGGGATGTATAGTGATGGTGTGGGATGTACAGTGATGGTGTGGGATGAACAGTGATGGTGTTGGATGTACAGTGATGGTGTGGGATGTACAGTGATGGTGTGGGATGTACAGTGATGGTGTGGGATGTACAGTGATGGTGTGGGATGTACAGTTATGGTGTGAGATGTACAGTAATGGTGTGGGATGTATAGTGATAGTGTGGGATGTACAGTGATGGTGTGGGATGTACAGTGATGTTGTGGGATATACAGTGATGGTGTGGGATGTATAGTAATACAGTGATAATGTGGGATGTACAGTGATAATGTGGAATGAACAGTGATGGTGTGGGATGTACAGTGATGGTGTGGGATGTACAGTGATGGTGACTGATGTACAGTGATACAGTGATGGTGTCGGATGTACAGTGGTGGTCTGGGATGTACAGTGATACAGTGATGTTGTGGGATGTATAGTGATAGTGTGGGATGTACAGTGATGGTGTGGGATGTACAGTGATGGTTTTGGATGTACAGTGATACAGTGATGGTGTGGGAAGTACAGTGATACAGTGATGTTGTGGGATGTACAGTGATGCTGTGGGATGTACAGTGATGGTGTGAGATGTACAGTGATGGTGTGGGATGTACAGTGACGGTGTGGTATGTACAGTGATGGTGTGGGAAGTACAGTGATACAGTGATGGTGTGGGATGTACAGTGATACAGTGATGGTGTGGGAAATACAGTGATACAGTGATGTTGTGGGATGTACAGTGATGGTGTGGGATGTACATTGACGGTGTGGGATGTACAGTGATGGTATGAGATGTACAGTGATGGTGTGGGATGTACAATGATGGTGTGGGATGTACAATGATTGTGTGGGATGTACAGTGATGGTGTGGGATGTACAGTGATACAGTGATGGTGTGGGAAGTACAGTGATACAGTGAGTGTGTGGGATGTACAGTGATGGTATGAGATGTACAGTGATGGTGTGGGAAGTACAGTGATACAGTGATGTTGTGGGATGTACATTGATGGTGTGGCATGTACAGTGATGGTATGAGATGTACAGTGATGGTGTGGGATGTACAGTGATGGTGTGGGAAATACAGTGATACAGTGAGGGTGTGGGATGTACAGTGATGGTGTGGGATGTACAGTGATGTTATGAGATGTACAGTGATGGTGTGGGATGTACAGTGATGGTGTGGGATGTACAGTGATGGTGTTGGAATTACAGTGATGGTGTAGGATGTACAGTGATGGTGTGGGATGTACAGCAATACAGTGATGGTGTGGGATTTACAGTGATGGTGTGGGATATATAGTGATACAGTGATGGTTCGTGATGTACAGCATTACAGGGATGGTGTGGGATGTATAGTGATGTTGTGGGATGTACAGTGATAGTGTGGGATTTATAGTGATACAGTGATTATGTGGGATGTATAGTGATACAGTGATGGTTTGGGATGTACAGTGATGGTGTGGGATGTACAGTGATGGTGTGGGATTCAAAGTGATGGTGTTGGATGTACAGTGATTGTGTAGGATGTATAGTGATACAGTGATTGTATGGGATGTACAGTGATGGTGTGGGATGTACATTGATGGTGTTGAATGTAAAGTGATGGTGTGGGATGTACAGTGATGGTTTGGGGTGTACAGTGATACAGTGATGGTGTGGAAATGTACAGTGAGGGTGTGGGATGTACAGTGATGGTGTGAGATGAACAGTGATACAGTGATAGTGTGGGATGTACAGTGATTTTTTGGGATGTACAGTGATACAGTGATGGTGTTCGATGTACAGTGATGGTGTGGGATGTACAGTGACTGTGTTGGATGTACATTGATGGTGTGGGATGTACAATGATACAGTAATGGTGTGGGATGTACAGTGATACAGTGATGGTGTGGGATGTACAGTGATACAGTGATTGTGTGGGATGAACATTGATACAGTGAGTGTGTGGGTTGTACAGTGATACAGTGATGGTGTGGGATGTACAGTGATGGTGTGGAATGTACAGTGATACAGTGATGGTGCCGGATGTACGGTGATGGTGTGGGATGTACAGTGATACAGTGATGGTGTGGGATGTACAGTAATGGTGTGGGATGTACAGTGAAACAGTGATGTAGTGTGATGTACAGTGATGGTGTCGGATGTACAGTGTTACAGTGAGGCTGTGGGATGTACAGTGATACAGTGATGGTGTGAGATGTACAGTGATGGCTTGGCATGTACAGTGATGGTGTGTGATGTACACTGTTGGTATGAGATGTACAGTGATGGTGTAGGATATCCAGTGATGGTGTGAGATGTACAGTGATGGTGTGGGATGTGCAGTGATACAGTGATGGTGTGAGATGTACAGTGATACAGTGATGGTGTGGAATATACAGTGATGGTGTGGGATTGTACAATGATGGTGTGGGATGTACAGTGTTACAGTGATGATTTGGGATGTACAGTGATACAGTGATGGTGTGAGATGTACAGTGATGGCTTGGCATGTACAGTGATGGTGTTGGATTTACAGTGTTACAGTGGGGGTGAGGGATGTACAGTGATACAGTGATTGTGTGGGATGTACAGTGATGGTGTGGGATATACAGTGATACAGTGATGGTGTTGGATGTACAGTGATGGTGTGGGATATACAGTGATACAGTGATGGTGTTGGATGTACAGTGATGGTGTGGGATATACAGTGATACAGTGATGGTGTGTGATGTATAGTGATACAGTGGTGGTATGGGATGTACAGTGATAGTGTCGGATGTACAGTGATAGTGTGGGATGTACTGTGTTACAGTGATGGTGTGGGATGTACAGTGATACATTGATTATGTGGGATGTACAGTGATGGTTTGGGATGCACAGTGATGGTGTGGGATGTACAGTGATGGTGTGGGATGTACAGTGATGGTGTGGGAGGTACAGCAATACAGTGATGGTGTGGGATGTACAGTGATGGTGTGGGCTGTCCAGTGATGGTGTGGGTTATACAATGATACGGTGATGGTGTGGGATGTACAGTGATGATGTGGGATGTACATTGATGGTGTGGGATGTACAGTGATGATTTAGGATGTACAGTGATGGTGTGGGATGTACAGTGATGGTGTGGGGTGTACAGTGATGGTGTGGGATGTATAGTGATTATGTAGGATGTAAAATGATGGTGTGGGATGAACAGTGTTAGAGTGATGGTTTGGGATGTACAGTGATACTGTGATGTTGTGAGATGTACAGTGTTGGCTTGGCATGTACAGTGATGGTGTGGGATGTATAGTGATGGTGTGGGATGTACAGTGTTACAGTGATGGTTTGGGATGTACAGTGATACTGTGATGGTGTGAGATGTACAGTGGTGGCTTGGCATGTACAGTGATGGTGTGGGATGTATAGTGATGGTGTGGGATGTACAGTGATGGTGTGGGATGTACAGTGATGTTGTGGGATGTACAGTGATGGTGTTGGATGTCCGATGATGGTGTGGGATGTACAGTGATACAGTGATGGTGTGAGATGTACAGTGTACATTATAATAATAGTACAGTATAATGATATAATGATATAATGGTATAATGATACAATGGTATAATGGTATAATGGTATGATAATATAATGGTTTTATGGTATAATTATATAATGATATAATCGTATAGTGTATAATGGTATAATGATATAATGGTATAATGGTGTAATGGTATAATGATATAATGGTACAATCGTATAATGGTACAATGGTACAATGGTATAATGATATAAAATGGTGTAATGGTGTAATGGTATAATGATTTAATGGTACAATGGTATAATGGTATAAGGATATAATGGTATAATGATATAATGGTGTAATGATGTAGTGGTTTAATGGTATAATGATGTAATGGTATGATGGTGTAATGGTATAATGTTATAATGGATAATGGTATAATGATATAATGGTATAATGATATAATGGTATAATGATATAGTGGTATAATGATATAATGGTATAATGATATAATGGTATGATGGTATAATGGTATAATGATATAATGGTACAATGATATAATGGCTGTTTATCCAACTCACCGTCATGTCTTCCAGGCCGAGAGCATTGCCAGGTTCATTGGCCAGATATCAAGTCTGCAAGAAGAACTCCGTCAGCTAGCCCAGGCCCACACTAATGCCCAGGATTTGCTGAAGCTTAAAGAGGATGCACTGGACAAGGAGAGAAGGTTGAGAGAGGAAATGAGAAAGAAATACTCAGTGAGTTTGGATTATCGTGGGTTGGGGTTTTTTTATTCCTCCATTGTGAAAGTGTTTAACTGAATGTGCTCAATGGACTGTTTGGTCAAGGTTTGATCACATTATGTCATGCATTTTGGCTTTTTACAGAATCCTTAGTTTATTTTTTAAATATATTTTCAAAGACTCTTGAATGTCTTTCTAACAAATAGAGACTCGATCAATAAAATAATATTATTTCCATTTTATTTTTTCCCTCCTTATTACTGATGAAATTTTTGATAAGAATGTATCAAAATGACATTGTGTTCTTGCTAAGTTTTAAATGTATGAATGATCAAAAGTTTTCAAAGGAAGAGAGATCATTCTTAAATGGATTGATTCCATTTCCTCTCAATAAGCTACAATAATTTTAACACATTTTATATAATACTTTTTTTAAACAGGCAAGCAAGAGGAGAGACGCTGATTTTCCGTCAAAAACTCACCAATCAGACGAGAAGCTAAAAGAAGTGCGCACAGAATCACTTGAGGTGAACTTATGTAAAAAAAAATGCATGTTGAAATTAAAAAAGCCTCAGATTGTGTTTTTGTTTACGTTTAAAGTTTTATTGTGACTTGTTTTCTGAATAAGAGTTTAATATAGTCATTCCTCAGCATTTTGAGAAAAATGATTCCTTTCAGAGTTGAAATCTTTGGCTAAATTTGGAGGGAAATAAAGTGTTTGCAGAAAATAAAAGTAACTCTCTCATCTTAACTATAGGAAAGGGGAGGGGGCAGGCGGACAAGCCAGTGGCATGTAGAATATTCATAGCGAATGTAGAACCATGTGGGTTTCAAGGGAAATCGCTCTCACAATTTAAAACTCGGAAAATATATGTTTCGAGTTGTTGGAGTTCAACTGTTTTGACATTGATGTTTATAACATCACATAAACTATTGTCACTTTCTGTTGACCTCACCTCATCTCATTGGTGTTGACCACATCTCATTGTTGTAGACCTCATCTCATTGGTGTTGACCTCATCTCATTGGTGTTGACCACATCTCATTGCTGTTGACCTCATCTCATTGGTGTTGACCTCATCTCATTGATGTTGACCTCATCTCATTGGTGTTGACCTCATCTCATTGGTGTTGACCTCATCTCATTGGTGTTGACCTCATCTCATTAATGTTGACCTCATCTCATAGGTGTTGACCTCATCTCATTGCTGTTGACCTCATCTCATTGCTGTTGACCTCATTTCATTGGTGTTGACCTCATCTCATTGGTGTTGACCTCATCTCATTGCTGTTGACCTCATTTCATTGGTGTTGACCTCATCGCATTTGTGTTGACTTCATCTCATTGGTGTTGACCTCATCTCATTGCTGTTGACCTCATTTCATTGGTGTTTATATCATCACACAAACTCCTTTGCCAAGGTCGTGGCTGTTTACTTTTGATACCAATGCCAGCGACTTGTTGTGATTGTACAAACATCTGGATGTTTAGGAAGTTTACAGTAAAATAGGGATTGTACAGACATGAGGATGTTTGCAGTAAAATAGGGATTGTATAACCTTGACGTTGTTTGAAGTATAGTACGGGTTGTACCTACATGGATATGTTTGCAGTAAAATAGGGATCTTGCAAAAATGGGGATGTTTACAGTGAAATAGGGATTGCACAAATATGAGGTTGTTTACAATTAAATAGGAATTGTACAAACATGAGGATGTTTACACAAAAATAGGGTTTGTACAAACATGGGGACGTTTACAGTAAAATGGGGATTGTACAAACATCAGGACGTTTACTGTAAAATAGGGATTGTATAAACACGGGGACGTTTACATTAAAGGAGGGATTGTACAAACATAGTAATGTTCTGGTAAAATGGGATTGTATAGACATCGATAGGTTTACAGTAAAGTAGGGATTTGTACAAACATAGGTATGTTCATGGTAAAATGGGATAGTGCAGACATCGATATGTTTACAGTAAAATGGGGATTGCACAAACATAGGTATGTTCACTGTAAAATGGGATTGTACATACATCAGTATGTTTACAGTAAAATACAGATTTTACAAACATGAGGATGTTTACAGTAGAATAGGGATTGTAAAAACATGGATATGTTTACAGTAAAATAGGGATTGTACAAACATCACAAAGTTTACAGTAAAATAGGGATTGTACAAATATGAGGTTGTTTACAGTAAAATAGGGATTAAGGGATTGTACAAACATGACGTTTTTTTTACTGTAAATAGGGATTGTACAAATATGAGGGTTTTTTGCAGTAAAATAGGAATTGTACAAAAATGAGGTTTTTATGCATTAAAATAGGGATTGTGTAAACATGTGTTTTTTGTATTAAAATAAGGATTGTGCAAACGTGATTTGTTGTTTTTTGTTGTTGTTGTTGTTTTTTTTTTTTGCGTTAAAATAGGGATTGTGCAAACGTGCGTTTTTGTTGTGTTTTTTTTTTTGCAGTAAAATAGGGATTGTGCAAATGTGAGGACGTTTACAGTAAAATAGGGCTTGTGCAAACATGTGGATGTTTACAGTAAAAAATGGATTTTACACATATGAGGTTGTTTACCGTAAAATAGGGGTTGTACAAAATGAGGACGTTTACAATAAAATAGGGATTGTACAAATATGGCGATATTGACAGTAAAATAGGGATTGTACAAAGATCATGACGTTTACAGTAAAATATGGATTGTACAAACTTGAGGTTTTTGCAGTAAAATGGGGATTGTACAAACTTGAGTTTGTTTACAATAAAATAGAGATTGTACAAACTTGAGCTTGTTTACAGTAAAATAGAGATTGTACAAACATGGGTTTGTTTACCGTAAAATAGAGATTGTACAAACTTTAGTTTGTTTCCATTAAAATAGAGATTGTACAAACTTGAGTTTGTTTACAAAGAAATAGGGACTGTGCAAACTTGAAGTCTTTTACAGTAAAATAGGGATTGTACAAACATGAGGTTGTTTACAGTAAAATAGAGATTGAGCAAACATGAGGTTTATACAGTAAAATAGAGATTGTGCAAACATGAGTTTGTTTACAGTAAAATAGAGATTGTACAAACATGAGTTTGTTTACAGTAAAATAGAGATTGTGCAAACATCAGGATGTTTACAGTAAAATAGTGCTAGTACAAACATGAGGACGTTTAGAGTAAAACAGGGATTGTAGAAACATGTTGATATTTACAATAAAATAGGGATTGTACAAACATGGTGATATTTAGAGTAAAATAGGGATTGTACAAACATGGTGATATTTACGGTAAATTAGGGATTGTACAAACATGAGGACGTTTACAACAAAATAGGGATTGTACAAACATGGTGATATTTACGGTAAATTAGGGATTGTACAAACATGAGGACGTTTACAACAAAATAGGGATTGTAGAAACATGGTGATATTTACAATAAAATAGGGATTGTACAAACATGGTGATATTTACAGTAATATAGGGATTGTACAAACATGAGGACGTTTACAGTAAAAAAGGGATTGTACAAACATGGTGATATTTGCAGTAAAGTAGGGATTGTACAAACATGGTGATATTTACAGTAAAATAGGGATTGTACAAACATGGTGATATTTACGGTAAAATAAGGATTGTACAACATGAGGACGTTTACTGTACAATAGGGATTGTACAAACATGGTGATATTTACATTGAAATAGAGATTGTAAAAAAAAAATGTGACATTTACAGTAAAATAGGGATTGTACAAATATGAGGTTTTTTACAGTATAATAGGGATTATGCAATCATGAGGGTTTTTTTTAGCAGTAAGATATGGATTATGCAAACATAGGTTTTTTGCATTAAAATAGTGATTGTGCAAACAGGACGTTTACAGTAAAATAGGGATCATACAAACATGGTGATACTTACAGTAAAATAGGGATTGTGCAAACATGAGGTTTTTTTGCAGTAAAATAGTGATTATGCAAACATGAGGACGTTTACAGTAAAATAGGGATCGTACAAACATGGCGAAACTTTCAGTAAAATAGGGATTGTGCAAACATGAGGACGTTTACTGTAAAATAGGGATTGTACAGACATAAGGTTGTTTACAGTAAAATGGGTATTGTACCAACATGAATACTTTTCCAGTAAAATAGGGATAGTACAAACATCAGGATGTTTACAGTAAAATAGGTATTGTGCAGACGGTGATATTTACAGTAAAATTGGGATTGCTCAAATTTGAGGATGTTTACAGTAAAATAGGGATTGTACAAACATGAGGATGTTTACAGTAAAGTAGGGATTGTATGGTGGACTGATCACCTGCTTGTCAGTATTTCCTAATCCATGCTCTTTTTATGAGTGAGCGCTAACAGGGTTCCCTTTAAAGAAGTAGATGGGAAATGGATAACAAAACAAAACAAAGTTTAATAGTATACACATGGAGCTCCTTGTCATTATAATCTTTCGACTTTTCAGATTTTCTAGAAATACCCTGTGACTTTTTTGATATTTTCGCTTGACACAGATTTCCAAACATCTTCAAGAAGCTCATGATTGGTTTCGTGGCAAGTTTGACAAGCTGCAAACAGAGCTGACAGCTTCTAAGTGAGTGTCTTTGTCATTCTGTACCATTTCTTTTAACATCACCCGTTGAATCATCATTGTTCCTCAACTCTAGTCAGCCAGTCATCAACAATTAAGTTTAGATCCTCAGTTCCTGGGGTGGAATTTTTTTGTGTGTGTTTTTTCATGAGGCTGTTGTTTCTTTCAGTTTGGGGAATTTATAATTGACGCTATTACTGATTCTTCTTCTGTCTGATACGAAAATGTACAGCTTTGTCCTTCCACCTTACTCTATATCCTTCCACTGCAGAAATGTTATCATGATCTTTTGGTCGTTTCAGGCAAACTCACGCTAGATTAGCTAAACACAACGAAGATCAGCGTAGAAACTTGGAGGAAGAACGGAGCAAGGCCCAGGATGCTGCAGAACGCGCCAAGGAAATGATACAGAACAGCAAACAGACCATTAGTAAATTAGTCGACTACGCAGAAATCGCTGATGCAGACACGAAGCATCAGCTTGCCAAATTGAGGTCTGGTCTCTACTCTGATTATTGTGTATCCAATTAAATCCACGCCACTGTTTTCAGCCGCTTGCCTTTATCCCAAGTAATCCTTGAGTTGGATTCTACATTTACACCACTATCGTTTGCCGAGGGGAAATTCAAATCTCTATTGCCTTACATAATAATGTCATCATGTCTTTTCCTTCATGTCTACTCCTACATTGCTACTTACTAGTGTTCTCATTTATGATAAGAGATTTAAACTTTCCCAATGCTCTTCCTCAATATGCT
>JBCJKE010076025.1:0-11496 GCA_039654525.1 Melibe bucephala | reverse complement strand
TATACAGAATTGGAAAAGGTTGAGGATAAGGTAGCTGGCTTCATGTAGGAGAATTGGTATTTATCTTTAAATAGAAAAAAGGAGAAGAACAAAGATTACGTTTATTTAACAAGATTAAATCATTAATGGTTGATTTTATAATATTTAATTTGGTGCATCATGATTTCACTTTGATTACCTTCCTTTCTTTTTCTTCATTATTTTCAAAACCAGGTATGTCAAGGACAAGCGTCCTACAATTTCCCCAAACTTCAATTTTCTCGGGCAGCTCCTTGAATACGAGAAAGTCGTCAGGAAGGAGGAGGTGGAGGAGGCTGCCCGCAGGGAGGCCATGCGAGCCCTGAGGGGCGGTGAAGATGACGTGAGTGGGACAGGTGGACCGGACCGTGCCAGCCCCATGAGCGCCATGGATCTCCACACGTCAAGCCCGTCCTCCCCAGGCCCGCGCTCTGCAAATAGGTCGTTCATCCTCGAGTCGACATTGCCATCTGTGCAGTCTCCGTTAGCACAGCTGAAACCAAATCCTGAGTGCCCCTTCCCAGGTCCCGGGCTCCTGAGGGAGGAGTCAACCTCTCCACAACAGCAACTACCCTCTCCATGTGATTCCCAAAGGCAGCATACTGTGAGTCCCCTCTGGCATTGCAACCCATCCTCCTCCTCCTCCTCCTCTCCTTTGTCTTCAAGAGCAGCAGCACTAAAATCTCTTGGACTGGGCCCAGCAGCCCACGCCCACACCCACAGCAACTCCCCTGTAGCTACTAATAACGGTTCACCTACACCTGCAGCTTCTTCTTCTTCCTCATCTCATTTGGGGGCTGGGGATGAACCGTGTCCCTTTCCAGGGCCCCCGTGTGAGCTGCGGCCATACCCAGGGCCCTCTTATCAGAACCCCGCCTACACTCAGCCTCCAAGCCTTGACTTTTGCGACGGAGCTCACCCCATCGCTTCCAAGGCCAACTCCAGTAAATCTTCTCTCTGTGATAGAACTGTGTCGTTGGAAACCTCCTCAATTGAAGTCACGACAAAACCTCCAAACCTCATGCCGGCCCAGTCACCGACATGTCCAATAACCGGATTTCCTAGCCCAGCTGCCGCTGGTCAGGACAGTCCGTCATCGACATGTCTAAGTACTGGTTTCCCAGGCCCAGCTACTGGGGCGGCTGCTAGGCTCAGCAGTCATCTGTCTCACCAAACCTCAGTTGCTCATCGTAAGTGTCATATCTCTCCAGAAAAGGAAAATGAGATCATTTTGGAGACGTCTGCATATCATTCCCGTGATCTCACTGACGGCAATGGCGACCAGAGTTTCGCTGCCCCCTTGAGTCCAGTCAGTCAGGCATGCAATCCCAGCGCAGCTATACCGCAGCCCGAGTCAACTCAGCAGAAAGGAAAACAAGGATTCAGCCTATCCTCCATGTTTTCCAGTTTCCGATGGAGATCAAGGCCCCCAACCTTGTCACTCGGATCTCCTGTGGGTCCACCCAAGGACAAGAGAAAACGCGGAGAAAACACTGTCCTTGGAACGCAACTTACCCCTGTCTCCGAGGCTTCGGAAAATTGTGATTTACCATTCTGTGAGTCATCCTCAGACAAAGGTGAGGATTCTGAACACCTCAGAAATTCTTCAGAGGATGCCAACATTAATAATCATTCTTTTCCAAGTGCAGATAACTCATGCACGTCACCCACATTTTCACATTCACCTCCGGCAACAACAACCGGGGCAGGATCACCCAACACCACCACCAATTCCAAAAGTGTAAAAAGTACTTCAGGAAAGACCCGATCTCTGAAACTCAGCCCAAGGAACTTCTTCCTTTCTTTAAGCTCCCCTACCAGTGATTTTTACATATCATCAGCCCTTTCCTCAGCATCAACCATGTCATCAGCAGCTGTGTCATTTGCATCTCCTTCCTCAAGACTCTCTTTGCAGTCACCCACTTTGAGTCCCTCATCACCCAAGCAGTCATTACCTTCTCCCGGAGATTCCAACAAGCGCAAAAGTGGTTTCCTTTCTCATTTTAACAGTCCTGACAAACTGGCCAGAAAAGAAGACCCATCACCCTCCAGCAATCCTCTTTCCCCACCAAAGACTCTGAACCTCGCACCAAGTCCATCCGGGGGAGGTAAATCTAGGCAGCGGCTTGGCATCAAAAAGCCATCCTTTTTAACCCTTTCCTCCCCCACAGCAGCTATGGCTCGTCTCAACTTCTCGTCCCCGTCAAAACCAACAAAAGATTTCCCATCTTCAGTGGCAGCAGACCAGGGCAGGGAAATGAATACATCAGCGTTGGATAGTTCAGAAGTGCCCAGAGACACATGTACTAAAAAAGGTGCTGATTTAGGTTTGAGTGTATCATCGCCCGTTTGTGCGAATTCAGTGCAGGAGGGAAAAGTTGAGTTTCCAGAGGATTTTACAACGAAGGAAGCCCAATATCATCATCATCATCATCATCAAAACGGGAAAGAGAATCAAGGCTACACGACTCTGACAGAGTCTTCTTTATCGGCATTTTCAGCATCCATGTCATCGTCGGCTTCTTCGTCGCAGGCATCTATGTCTGCGAGTCACTCTTCAGCTCTGGAGGCGAGCAGCAGCAGTAGCGACGGGGCTTCATCATTGTCCATGTCATTATCTACATCATCATCAGTGAACTATCAGGGTTTCAGCAAATTCCCAACCACCTCCCTAGACAAGCTGAGCTTCACTCCTTGCTCAGTGCGCGACATTGTACAAGATCTCAAAAACAGTGACATCTCCAAATCTGAGGACCAATGCTCATTGCTCACCGACAGCCAGGCTCCCTCCTCCGCTTTGGACTCTCCAATGTCCATCAGCAGCGGCAGTTCCGCACCGAGCCTGGCCAGCTCTACTCTCTCACCCGTTGACACAGCAATGACGAACCCTTTCCCCAGCACTTCGTCCGGTGGCACGAGGGAGTTGGCGGAGGAGGGCTCTCTCGCTTTTCAGTTCAGTCATCAGTCTTCTCATGTTGCGGATCACCAAGAAGACTCATTCACCGATTCAGGTGTCCAGTCAGGGCATCAGACAATGTTCCCGTCCTCCACCTCCCAAGACAACTCGAGTGCGGCATGCACACCTGACTCCATGTTATCGCCAACCTCATCGTTACCTCAAGCCAGCATATCACCCGTCATACCGAACCTGACTTCCCCATGTTACAGCTACACCTCTTCCATGGAGCCTTTATCGCCCATGTCTTTGGACGACAGCAATTCCAATTCTCCTATCTGCTCTCCCAGTGGCGGTGTGTGTGTCATCTCCTCTTTGTCCCCATCCCCTTTGACTTCCCCCGTGTCGAGCATCCATTCATTAGTCTCCAGTACGTCCAGTATAGCAGTATCATCGTCCTCCCCATTACTCCACTCATCCACATCTACATCATCATCATCCTCAACCAAAGTGGTATTGAGGAAAGACCGCGGCAAGCGATTGGTGCCAGCAAGACCCAACAGCATTGCCTTCTCCTCCTACCCAACCTGTGATTTGGTTTCAGCCTCCGTCAGTGGCGAAAGTAACCATATGGCGACTTCTTTGTCCAGCCGTGATGATGCGAGTGAGGAGTACATGGCAGTTAGCAGCAAACATTCAAGGCCCCTGCTGAGTCCTGAGACACAGGCTCGGCTTGGGCGCACCTCATGGGGTGGCTACTCTGAGAGGGAAGTGTACCGTCAAATCACCGAAGCCATGGAGAGTGCTATGTTAAGGACCCAAGCTTACATCCCCCACCGTTCCACGAGAGCTAGCACTTCACCCCCTAGTGGCTCACGGAAAGCACGGAGCCTGGACGATATCCTGGACAGCAACGACGATGAGCCGGACTTTCAATCTGGCAGCTCGACCATCGTGGGGGAGAGCGGCAGCAGCAGCAGTGTCACCAGATCAGGTGGCCGCTTCCACATGGGTTTCTCTCCTGATAAGTCTCTCCCAGCGTCCATGCTTTTTGAACAGTACCACTGCGGAATGCACGGTGGTCCTGAGTCATATCAGTCAAACTCCAGCTTATCTTCAAATGGAAGTCACAGCTCGTTGCACGGCAGCCTGGAGATCATTCAGGTATCTTGACGTATTGACTTGACTTCCCCTTCACGTTTTGGTTGTCTCCCCTGCATCCTTCACCCATCCCATTTTTGTTTTCCCTTTAGCCCCACCCACCTGTTTTTCATTGAAATGCACTCATTGGCTTTTTATCTTTCCTTTCTTTAGAGAGAAGAAAAAAAAACAATCACAATTTTCTTATGGGTGTTGTATTATGGCTTTTTTTCCTTTGAATGTTATGTGGCTTTTTCATGCCTTTTGTTTCTTCTTCTTCTTCTTCTTTTTTTGATGTGTATTTTTCCATGAAAGTTCACCAGTTCGTTGTTGTGATTACATCATACAATTTGGTTTCTTGCCTCTATAGAGTGTATTACTTTCTTTTTTTCCACTTCCAATTTCTTAAATTATGCATTGATTTTTTTTTCAAGCTTTCCTTTTTGGATGTTTACAAGCCTAAGTCTTGTGCTATTTATTGTATTTTAGTTGTACATGTACTTATGTTTGAAATGTTGATGACTGTTTGTGTGAATGCAGAGTAGTGAAAATCATGATCATCTCTTAAGTTATTTAGAGGATTCAATGTTTTCTATGGCATGAATTAGAAATGAGAAATAAATAAGTAAGTACGACCATCCCCAGTTTTACATTTCAAAAGGTGTGTTTGTAAATTATTTTCTTGGTATGCTCAATATTTTTCCTTCAACACTTTGTTATTAATATACAACAGTGTGTGCTTATGTGGCTTTGGTTGAGTTTCCTTGTTCTTTTTTTTTTTCTTCTAACATTTACATTTTTAAGGCTTTTTGTTTGTTTTTATTTTTGCCTTATTTTATAGCTTTGCGTGTAATGTGATAATGGGGTTGATGAAAAAATGATGCTAGACTAGAGGTGTTATCTTAAAAGGACGACTGCTGCCAGCAGATAATTAATCTGAAGAAAATACATGCACATGTATATATACATCTATATATAGATATAATAATACGATTATGATTATTGAAGTCTTTAAAGGAATACAGTTTATAAAATATGAATTCGGCATTGTATTACGTCATTTAATTTTTAACTCTAGATGTTGATTTTTTACACGAGGCCTAGATCCATTAGAAGATTTATGAACGTGGACATCTCATACGAGCTTTTCTTTGCCTTTTAGGACTTAGACAAAAATGAATGAGTGAATAACTGATCTTATTATATCTGAAATATAGTTCTAAATTTAATCTACGTAAAAAAAATGTATCGCAAACTCTTTTTTTTTCTTTTTTCAAGACGAAAGGCAATTGTGTAGACCTAGTGTTTTTGTTGTTTTAGGTTGGGTTTGTTTTTTGTTTTTTTAATTTAACGGTAATAACTACTTTCTGGATTCAGTCCACATCTTTGAAAGTAATTTTGAAGAAAAAAAGATAGAAAAAAAAAAAAGAACGTTCCTCCTAAAAGGCATACTTGTTGCAAAGAAGTCTTTGTGAAGGTTAGACAATTCAAATAACAGCAATGATATTGATGACACGTTTGTTCTGTTCTGTCTATGTATACGTGTGTGTGTGTGTGTGTGTGTGTATGTGTTTGTTTGTATGTGTGTGTGTGTGTGTGTGGGGGGGGGTTGATGTACATATGTATGGTTCATCCTGTAGAACTTTTGGTATGTATTATTTGTGTACGAATCTATATGAACATCGTTTGAATAGTGATGTGGCTGTTGGTACGCGTAATAAAAAAAAAATACAAGGTTATTGTTATTGCCACCTCGCCTCAATGGCATGGACTTTGTCCCCAAAACTTGTATGTATACATACATACAGTGTAGTCCTCAGCCTTTGGGCTTGTAATATAATAGAGAAAGTAGGGGTCTGCCTTGGAATAAAAGGTCAGGTTGTCATTTTAATTAAATGCCTGTAATATTATTGGACTCGTAATGCCTAAACTTTTAGAGACAGCCAGCTGATGCAACACCACATCGGCAACAAGCACAATTCCTCGTTTGTCGCACGGGGAACCAAAGCGATGTGTCTTGTACTTGTAGATCTAATAAAGATCTATCTAGATCAGATCCAGAATGTTTTCACTGGTAATTCTAACATGGCTTGCGATATATCCATAGATCTACTTCAACTACTACTACTGCTACTACTACCACTACCACTACCACTACTACTACTACTACTACTACTACTACTACTACTACTACTACTACTACTATACTACTACTACTACTACTACTACTACTACTACTATACTACTATACTACTACTACTACTACTACTACTAAACACAATAGATTCTCCAAGTCTGTTCAGATCTAGATTGTACATCTAGACGACTTGAATTAAGGCTGTAGACTTTAGCCTTGACTTAAGGCTGTAAATTCTAGATCTAGACGACTTGACTTAAGGCTGTATTGCGTTCCAGTTCACCGTCTGTGACGCTTCGGCGACTCTCCTTTAATTCCAGCTACAACTGTAAGGTTTCGACACTTTTTCTGTCCTGTGCAAGGAAGATGATCTTATCTTTAGGCGTTGCAACGCAAGAGGCCGAAGCCTTTGAAGACCTTCTCCCCAAGGCTTAAGATAAACAGACTACATTGTATAATAATTTAATTCTTCGAAGTGTCTTGGCGTCGACAGTCTAAATAGCGCCGAAAGGACTACAGAAAAAAAAAGGGAATATAATGCTTAATATTTATAGGAAGGAAATTTTTTCCTGAAGACTCTCGTCCCAATACATGGACGGGTTTATATCTAAAATTACTGTTAAAATATGAATACCATTGTTTCAATGGTTTCGTCCCTAACTTTGCTGACTTGGGGACACTTCAATGCCGTTGAGTCAGAAAATATATTTCAAAAAGTATCTTTTGATATCTAGTCCATATTGGGCTTATGGTGTATAACGATTTGGTCTCGATGCTACATTCTTTTACCTTTTTTTACTCTTTTCCCTCTAAGTCTAATTTTTTTTTTTTTTCACTCTTGGCTATCTCTTCTCTGTCTGTATGTTTGTCTGCTATTATTTGTGCATATGTCTGTCCGTGTGTCTGCGTTTCTTTCTCTCCCTTTCTCCACCTCCCTTGTCTGTCTTGTCTTTCTATCTCTTTCTCTGCCTGTTTATCTGTCTTTCACTGTCACCCCCCCCCCCCTCTTTTCATTTTTTTTCTCAGTCACACGTACAAACACACACACACACACACACACACATACATACACACACACATACATTCTCACATACAAAAACTTTTACTTGCAATAGAATTCCTTACTCCCGCCTTAGCAAAGCGAAAGGAAAATACATGCAATTTTTGTTTTGTTAGTGTTATCATTTTTCTCTAACTTCGATACTTTATAAACATCATTTATTTGTTACATGTAAATAGTTAACCCATAAACAGCCAATGTTACCATGATTTCAATATCATTGTTGACCCAGAAAATATCGTAAACTTTCACAAAGAAATGTGATCATCAGTGTTGTGGAATGAACGATTTATTTTTTCTTCGATTTTTGCTACAGTTTTGATTTTGTGATGATTTTTTTTTTACATTTGCTGCTTATTTGATTTGAGCATTGGCCTCGGAGCTTTGTGGTTTTAATACAATTATGATTATGAAACATTGCTCTTTTGTTATTTATTGCGTTAATATTTTTTTTTATGAAATTCACATTGATTACATACAGTACATTATACTAGAATTACAGTAAATTATGCTAGGTGTTCATGGAAAATAGAATGCATTCAAATTTCGATATCATTAAAATTTCACAGACCGCATGCAAATTTGAATACAGTCAACTTTATGGAACAAAAAATTTTAAGTAGGCTGCTATAGGATTGTCATGTTTCATTTTCGAACATTTCAAAAACCCCTTTTCTTAAGATATCCTTTACCCCATATTCTACAAGATTAATGTATATTGTAAGATTGTATCAAAGATTTGAATTTGTTTTCCCAAGGATTATGTCAATCTAGCAATGCTCGGTATCATTACATGAAACTGTCTGTTTCAGTAATTGATGTTAATGTTATCAATGAGTGTCTCTTGTCCAACAAGAAAAGCGCATTATACTAATTATGAATAATAAAATTATGTTATTTGTTTACATTGTTTCGTTGTTTCCCTTTTCCACGTTTTTCTTTCCAAGTATTGTTATTATGTTGTTATTATAAATTATACACTTTGGTGTCTGGTTTTATTGGTTGCATGTAACCCTTTCAGTTCTTTTTCTTTTCCAGTTATTGCAAGTTTGTATTTTGGTTTATTGTTCGTTTTTTGTTGGGTGTTTTGTTTTGTTTTGTTTTTTTCTTCTTCTTCTTTTTTCTTTTTCTTTCTTTCGTTCTTTTTTATCCTTTTTTTTTTCGTGGGTTTTTCCCTGGCACCATTGGTTTAATTTTGATATTATTTTTAACTGAATTTTAGAATACCTCTTTTTTAACTAAATCCAACCATCTTTAAAATGGTATACCCGACTGCCTATCGTTCCGTCTCTCTCACATTTTATTGTCGTTTGTTCTTTCTCTTCTAATCATCTATCTATCTATCTATCTATCTATCCATCTATCCATCTATCCATCTACCTATCTATCTATCTGTCTTGTCTGTCTGTCTGACTGACTGTCTATATCTATGCGTCTATCTCTTTCTATCTCTCTGCCAACTGTCTTGATTTATGTACATGTATCTGCCTGTATTACCTACGTAATCCTGCTGCAATCATCATCATCATCATCGTCGTCGACGTCGTCGTCGTCTCATCAACATCATCGTAATCATCATCGGCATCGTCACCGCCATCGTCTTTGTCATCAAAAATACAATAATTATCATCATAGCCATAAAGCAACCGTGACGATGATAATGACAATAATGCACACAGCCACACAGTGCATGACAATTATAAATTAGAGAGCTCAATAAGAATAATCAACAAAACAAAGTCTATTATCCCTTTCGGTGCCATGAGCAATTACATCGGGATGAGTATGATTTAACTCTTTGACGAACGTGTTCATCCCGAAATGTTGGCAAATTGTAGTCAAAGAGTTAAATCAGCTCTTGCCTAATGAGCTTTTGGCAGTCAAGTATTTAAAGTAAGCTTGTGACGATATATCGTCGATTGACACTGAAAGGGTTAATAGTCTCCACTATAAAGACAGAACAAAATAGTGAATTTTTGGGCTTAAATCCCTCTTCAAATAGTTATTACTACCCAGTACCGTATTAAAAATGACATTAAAAACACGAATTACAATTAATCTCATGTAATTATTAATTACCTGATTTGCGGTAACCTTGTCTTTATCTTCGTTTTCATTTGATCGCATCGGAACGGCTAGTTTTGATGCCATTGAGAAAAGTTTTGGTCTGAGGATTGATATGGTCGCTATGCAGAGCCCATGCATTATCTGTCCTTGGTTACAGTTAGTTGAACTAGGAACTATTGAACTGTGTTTATCATAAGTCTATGTAGTTGCTAACCACCGATCATACAGTAGTTGTCCTTTGTTACAAACTTTGATAATATTTAATCAAAATTTATTTTAGCAAATGGATAGTGAGAAACGTTAACATTGTGAGGTAACACAATATCATTTACATTTACATGAATGGTATGATTTATCCTTCATAAATTTGAACAAGCACAAAGAGTAGGTACTCCAACCGCTAACCGGCCGGCCACCGGGCCGCCATTTTTACAATTTTAGTTTTAGTCAAATTCCCCGACTTATAACATCGCAACATTTCAAGATGTAATAATAAAACGTGAACCATAAGCACTTTACCTCTGACTCTGACGTTCCAAGAACGTACATTTTGTCTGTGAATATATTATTTCAATTTGTACTAATAGGTTGATAGGAGGGGTGAAATAGTTAGTAGATAGATGGAGAGAGAGACAGACAGGAAGGCGGGAACATAAACAGACTCAGAGAGAGACGTGTGTTGGGTGAGGGGAGGCAGAGAGACAGAGTGGGGTGGTAATTAAAAAAAAAAAAGAAAAGAAAGAAAGATGTAAACTACTGACTCCGTATTGTCCAAGCATCTATCTAAAATGGATGCCCAAAGTTACTTTCCTATCCAGTTCCCATCTAGGTAGTTGTGTTTTAAAAGACCGGAACACCTATGTAGAGTAGTAGAATAATTATTATAATGCTTTTACTATTGCGGAAACTAGTCAGCAATTTTCACACCAGCAACAACAACAACAACAACAAGAAGGAAGAAAAAGCATACTGAGCGCGCTGAATTTTGATTACCGAGTACAAGTAGGGGCCTATTAATAATAATAATATACATGCCAATGTATATTATATTATTGTGTTTATCAATAACACATCTACATGTATTGGGATTTATTGTTTGATTTGCGTGACCTGGTTCATGTAGATTGCAATGCAAGCAAATACAAATTATAAGCCAATGTGAATTTTTATCAATTTATAGATGGGAATGGAAACCGAAGACTCTGGATGTTGGACACTATCCCTTATCTTATAATAAATAGCTGTCTCGACGTCGAGGCAGCATGAATACAGCTAAAATATTCATCCACGGCACACAGTTTTTGGATAATTCTCGAGTAATGCTTTATCAAGACCTCTACTAGATCTAGATCTAAATGTAGCTTGAATCTATAATTATAATCTCGATCTATAAACCTTGACCCCAACCCAATTCCTGACCATCTTGAAACGAACCGAATCTGACGCGAGGATGTAAATTTGAAATTTGCTTTGAAGTTGCGCATGCGCAAAGCCAACACGATTACGGGCGAGATGCGGGCACATTTCGGTCGAGGCCAGTGTGACGAGATACGGACTGTTTTCGAACAAAAATATAATAATTATTATTTTTCATTTCGGATATTTTCGAGGGTTTAATTATTCATCTCTGTAAATAAGTCCCCGCATACTTTACTTTACTTATGCTAGTACTACATAGTCGAGAGAAGCTGCAGTAGACGGCATAAACTGACACTGAGCCGTGACTGATTTACTTATCATGACAATTGTGCAGTTTGTATCTTAAATAGAGAGAGAGAAAAAATTGTTTTGTCTCTTCTTAGGGTTTTTTTTTCCGGGAGACGTGTAATATAGGATTGCCAGATGGCCACGTAGGTGGCCAAATTTAGCCACACATAGAGGCCTTTGGCCACGAAAAATATTGCTTGGCCACAAGCCCTGATTTGGCCACTTATTGGCCATTTTTTGGCCACGGGAGCGAACTACTGAGAATTATTATATTTCTCAACCCTGTAATTCATTTTTTTAATTGAAATTATTTAAAATGAAATCTAGATTTTAAATCAAAGTGGCAATACTTGTGCACCTTTTTGTTTTTGTTTTTTGGGGGGTTTTTAGCTTCTTTTTTTTTTTTTTTTTTTTTTTTTTTTTTTTGGGGGGGGGGGGGGGGGTTTTTTTTTTTTTTTTTTTTTTTTTTTT
>JBCJKE010075581.1:0-11502 GCA_039654525.1 Melibe bucephala | reverse complement strand
GTAACCTGACCAAATGAGACAATTTTTATTGTTAGCATTTGTGTCAAGTACATCTCATTAAGCTACTTAATCATCTCCAAAAGCTACTTAATCATCTCATAAAGCTACTTAATCTCTCTGCTGCTTTTATTTGATCTTTCCTGACTGAGACTTAAACTAGCAAGTAAACAAATTACGTACCTGTCTCAGCAGTTTTGACAGCAGTATCAATGAGACCTTCTCTGCCACCCATGGCATGAAAGTAAAACTCAGATGGTGTGAGACCGGCAAGGTACGAGTTCTCCACAAAGCCTCTTGACTCGGGACCGTAGTCATCTTTGATGAAATGAGGCAATGTTCGGTATTTGAAGCCAAAGGGAATTCGTTTACCTTCAACGTTCTGCTGGCCTACACAGGCAATGACCTAAGGAAAGAAAAAAAATGAAAAAAGCAACTACTAGAAGATAAAAAAAAAATTACATATATTTCATAAAAAACAACTACAAAAATGTTTAAACAAGACTTTTTACTGCAACACCTCATAGCCATATCCAGACTTGTAAATAGCCTCAACTAAAACTGTCTCAACTCCATAGAACATGTCGAATCCTAAAAGCATACTATTTGCCTGAGGCCCACAAAATTTTAACACTAAAGAATGTAAAGAATTTTGTATCACATTGCTACCAGACATCTGTCAGCATTATCATATGATTGATATCACAATTGCTCTAAATATTTCTATTTTACAACACTTCTGCAGAGAAACATGATTGTCTTCTTGTCTTTTTATGGATGTTGTCTATGTATAAGTTGATAGTCTATCCCTTTGTCTTTTGTCATCAATTTTGCCTGAATCACAATTTTCATGAGTTGAATTTTACTTCAGACTGCGACTTACACATCTAAGCTTTCGATCGTGAATAGTTGCCACGAGTGTTTAGTTCTTCCAGAATACTTTTATTTCTTCTCTGTAACTAAATTGCAAGTGCTGTTTAAGAAAAAAACATTGCTACTACTGTATTCAACTTACTTTCACTACTTTTTCTGTTTACTCTTAATTAATTTTTTAAGATTCCCATTATTCGTTGACCTTTCCAATCAGTCCTCTTTAACTGACCCATTCCCTTTATCACCATAAGAAAATCCGAAACCACTCAAACATTGTTCAGATTCATCATTTTCACAAGAATGTTGTAAAAAGGGTTGAAAAAAAAACAACCTCCACATTAGTGAATCCAATTTTCAAAGATATTTCAAATATACATTTTAAATAATGGGCCTTGAAGAGTATGGTGTGTATATTATATGAGTATGCTTATGTGTGTGTATGTGAGTGTGTGTGTGTGTGTGTGTGTGTTGATAATCTTACTTTATATCCATGTAGCCTGGCCTGTCTATACATTTTTTTTTAACATACACTTAAAATATAATACTGCTTGCAAAAAACCTTGATCCTTTATTAAGAAGAGTGTGATAGAAATATCCATTATTATCATTGTTTTTATTAACATAAATTAACAAAACACAAACCTGGGAAATGTTAATTTTGGATCCTTTTGAGCCGGAGACGACCATAGCTTTGAAATTGTTGAATTCTGACAGTGACTTTTGGGCTTTGCTTCCAGTTTTGTCACGAGCATCGTTTAGAATTCTGTTGACCTGAAGAATGGATTAAAACAGTAAGAAAAAAAATTATACATCAATGAAAAGGATATACCATTGTTATAAATCATTCCTTATAGTTATAGAAAATCATAACAATTCATAGTAAAGGATTCCCTGCAATGAATCTGACACTGCAATCACAGGTATGGCAGAGATAATCAAAATAACTTTCTAAAAAAAAAAAAGAAAGAAAGAAAGAAAAGGATTTAATTATAAAACAAAAAAAATTACCTGATTTTCAAATGTCTGTCTCAGAGTGTTACCGGGCGATGGTTCAAGTTCATCATTGTGAGCTTTCTCAATGACTTCCACCACGTCATTCTATGTCACAAAGAAAGTGAATATCATTAAAGCCAGGTAGAAGCGAAGTCTCACAAAAATTTTCACAGCCTTGTAAATAAGATTTAAAGTTTAAAGATAATGTCAGAAATCAAGCAAACAAGTGAAGTTATATATTTCTTTTCTCTTTTACAAGATACCTCAATACAAATATTTAGAATTAACAAAAGATTGAGGCTATTTTACTAAAGTTAATGGAACAGTCAGAGCCTCCCTACAACAACAACCCTTTGGGAAAAAAGAAAAATTGGCATTGTTTGGAGGTGGTTTCTGTAGGGAAGTGGCCTATTTAAGATAAGGCTTATCAAATCATCCCCCTCTCCAACAATGACACAGCCATATGCTTTTGTAAGCATTAACGGGAAGAAGGATGATCGTGCTGACACCGCTATATACAAAGA
This sequence comes from Melibe bucephala, assembly GCA_039654525.1. NCBI lineage: Eukaryota > Metazoa > Mollusca > Gastropoda > Nudibranchia > Dendronotidae > Melibe > Melibe bucephala. The sequence continues at coordinate 9,115 of JBCJKE010075581.1, read as the reverse complement.
TTGTCCAAGAAATACCCCATTTTTTACATGGGCTCAACTAACATTAAAAACCTTGTTTCACAAACATGTGTCGAAAGCTGGCAGCCCACTTTAAACTCAGGTCACGTAATGGAGCCATATATGTCTACGCAATAAACAGGCATACAAAAGTCATACAATGGGTAGGTGTGAAACCATAGTAGACTTCCCAAACAAAGGGAAACGGTTAAGTCAGTTGACTGTCTCATGCCATTCATGCTTTTGCAGCCAATCATCATTAAGTTTATCGCCAGGCAATCTACAGGAAGACATACTTTGCTTGTACAGTTCTTTGTTTTAGAACTGACACGATACGGACTTGTTATATGCAGAATCTACTGTACTTCATCTTATTAACCCATGAGGCCATACAAACTATTCAGAACGATCCCTATCAGGTAAAACGTAATCAAGGACCAGTCGCATTAAATATTAAGCAGCTTCCACATGTTTTTCAGTGCTGATTGACTTTGTTGAACTTGGTCGCTGTAGAGCCATTATTCACTATTCGTTGCTCGGGTGGCTTTATATAGCAAAACCAAGGGAGGGTCTTAAGGGAGGCCATTGTAGGAAGGTTCTACTGTACTATAAAAATATATAGCACTGTGTGTGCATTTTGGATATTAAGCTTCCTTAAGTCATATGTGATGAAAAGTATTTTTATTTCACTTTAAGAAACTTTGCTTAACATTAGAAGGCATATTAATCCTAAAAGTAAAGTAACAACTAATCACAGGTGAAGGCATAATTAATCCAGCTTACTTTGGCCTTGCGAATGGTCTCCTGGATGTCGTGGTAGGTTTGCTGGTCAGCAATGGTGTCTCCGATACCAATGCTGTGACCCTCTAACAGGAGCCAATTATTGACCACTGTTTGGATGTTGCCATAGAATTCACCAGCGATTTCGTGACCCATCTCCAAGAATACGATGTGGACCAGAGAGCCAGCCGATGTGCCAAGTGTTTTCTTGCACACAATACCACTGATGAGCTCAGAGTCTTCAATTAGTACCTGGAAAGGAGACACAATGTAGACAACATATATAGTCAAATGGCAATAACTTAAAATAAACAGTGTGACACAAAGGCATCCCTGATGCATGTTGAAGACGAAAATACATAGAAGAATGACTTATTGAAATATTGAACAATTCTTTTTTTTTTATTGTTTTTAAAAGTTCAAATGATGAAAAAGGATACAGAAGATGAAAAAAGACACAAACAATAGAAATATTTGCATATTCATACCCTTGTATCTCCAGGAGAGATGAACTTGTACGGACCCAGATCTTCATTATCAGGGTGAGTTGAATGCGTTCGAATACAATTGACACGACCAGGAATGATGAGGGAGAACAGCTGCTTGCCCGTCCAAAATGGTTGTGGTTTTAGGATTGCTGGTTGAGGCACCCTTCCATCCCAGGTTGGGAGAAACATCAAAAGGTTCATCATTTGGGACTGGCAAGAGATGAAATGGGAAATATGAAAATGAAATTTTGGATTATTAGATTTATTAGTAGTGATGCAATCAGTAAGAGACAATTCAAACGATATTAAACATATTTTTATCACAATTTTTAGACAAGAATTCAATAAGGCAATATCAGGGCAAGCATTGACCAAAAATGTTAACCATCTAAACATCATACTGCGTAGACATAAACAGGTGAACATAATGATGATGAAGTTGATAAAATTAACAGAGACCCTTACTATCAATGGTATTGAAGGAAATTTGCTAGAAATCAGGAAAGCAGAATTCCAATAAGGCCATCGAAAATGTAATGCAGGAAAGGTTTTTTGGGTTGTTTTTTTTTTCGGGGAAAGGTCATTTGTACATTATACTATACATGGCACTTCAAAAACATACATAATTATTTAATTACAATTACAGATCACATAGGTTACATACTGACATCAGAATTCACTGGAGCATACTTGATTCAATACATGAAAATGATGAACAGAGGAGAAGACTCAACCTGCCGCTAAAAGTTGCAAAAAGCGGTCAATGACACAACCACAGCCAATTACATGTCCAATATATGGGTTGGTGTCCAGTGCAATCTATATCCTCACAATTGTATAACGCTCAAGTTCAACGTACCCGGGTCAAAAAGACGTCCCTTTTCGTCATCTTCCTCACAGCACACAGGGTATCCTGCACAATACCCATGACAGGACGGTTGGATTGCGGCGTGATAATCATACGGGGTACAGCAGCAAGATTGGCGATTTCAGCCCGAGTTTCCAAGGACTGGGGCAAGTGGAGATTCATCTCATCTCCATCAAAATCAGCATTATAGGGTGTTGTCACACTGAGGAATGTACAAAAAAAAGTTTCAAATCACTACTCATAAAAGATAATGGTTTAATCCATGTGGGGAAAAAAGAAGAAATGCATGACAAGAGTAGCTCACAAACAAAGAGAAATCAAGTCAGCCTGATGGAAATAGCTTGGCATAATATGTATAGTGAAATTATTTTCTGAGAAATTAGCGAGATGAAAAGAATAGATATAAATGGACACAATATAAATAACAAAAATCATGCAGAAAATAAGTTATGATGCTACTAGAGACATTCAGCAAATCTAGAGAAGTCTTAAAAGATTTAAAAGCATTTGAAATGTGGACATATCATAGACTTCTTACAGTTCCATAGCAACATTAGGAAGTACTTAAGAAAGTAAAAATTTATTAAAGAAATTTAAATTAATTATTAAAGAAAATAAGGAATTGATACATGAAGTGTGTTTGGTCACGTTTGTAGGAGTAAAGGCATGGAACATTTGGAAATATATGGCTTAATTGAAGAGATTGAGTTGAAAAGGAAACCACAATATGATTTCTATCACCGTAGTGAATCAAGCCAACCTGAGATTGAGTGAAAAGGAAAAAACACAATATGACTGCTATCTTTGTGGCAAGTCAAAGCCAACCTGAGATTGAGCCTGAAGGTGGACCATGGCAAGACCTTGACTCTGTGACACATCATACTCATCTTGTGTAGTGTAGGCTGTCGGTTGAACACAACATAGTCATTGTCCACCATGTGACGCTCCACCTGGAAAAACAGCAAAAGTCAACAAAAGAAAGTTGACGTGTGGATTTCTTTTGTATGTTGTCAAAGCAGCATAGTAAATTGTGAAAAAAAAGTTTTTGCCTTGGGAGGAAAAAAAATTTCTGCCTAGGTTGCAAGAAAAAAACCAACTGAGAATACAACAAAGTACAAAGGGACATGTTTTTCAATGTGTAATACACACGTACCTTGTATCCAATTTGAAGATGTATATCACTGGCTTTTGGGTGGTATCTTAAGTCAATACGCTCTCCATTGTCCCGCATAATATACTTGGCCCCAGGATACTGATTAGCTCCTCTCCTTACCAAGTTTTGCATCCTGGTGAGGGGGGAAAAGTAAGTGACTTTAGTACAAGGGCCTTGAGGAAAATTTTATGTACATGTCAACCAGAACAAAATGACAATTGTTTAGGCCTACCTTTGATTGTATTCCTTTTTCTTTTTTTCTTTTTCTTTTTCTTTTTTTGTTTTGTTTTTGTTTTTGTTTTTGTTTTTGTTTTTTTTTGTTTTTGCCTACTAATTTCAATCCTCAGAGAAAAAATTAGAGTGAAAAGTTTCAATCATGAGGACAATCATATTGAAGTAATTCTCATCATTGGATTAGAAACTGAATAGCCAAATCTAAAAATACATGTGTGGTGGTCTGGAAGACACAGAATTGTCGCTGAACCCATTTTCCAGATACAGGATGAAAAAGGTGATTTCAGTCAAAATTGATGAATTTGGGGTTTCAGTTTTTTAATCTTTAAATATTTATCTTTCTTCCATGGAAATACCAAACAGAATAGAAATCTACTTTATTCAGTTTGATGGTATATTATGATGCTTGATCAAATTCTAAATCGATCACTTTATGAGCAACCAGCGATTGCGACGACTGTCAAAGTTGCTCTTTCTTGTTACATTTTTGTTATCAAACAATCACAAACCCATCATATCACGTGTCAAAACAAAGCAGATTTCCATGCCTTTCTAGGAAGTTCATTGATGTATTCATACACTTAACTCAGATTCAGTGCGCATTGAAAGTAGATCCATTAGTTATAGATATAGGTCTAGATCTAGTTGTCTTGTAATCAAATTACATGTTTAGACATTTGACAGTTCTATAGCACTTTGTTATGCTTAGCCTTAGGTATTTGCCAGATGTATTCATATTCAAATGTAATATTGGGGCTCATGAAAGTAGCAGCATCTACAATCTGGTAAAACAATGCAAAGGCCTATCTGTAATTAAGTCTCTTTTTTGTTCTCCTGCATCCTCATTTCAATCCTCAGAGAAAAAATTAGAGTGGAAAGTTTCAATCATGAGTACAATCATTTTGGAGTATTTCTCATCATTGGATTACAGACTGAATGGCCAAATCTTAATATAAAGATACTAGCAATTCTTATTCTGAGCATCAGTTAGGATTACGTGATAGAATTCTACTTTGGCACTGGTCAGACAATTGTCTGAAGCTTTAAAGATCTGCCGTCAAAATACATCCATCGAGTTAAGGCACAATATTTGTCTCTGCAACGTTTAATTATCAATATAAGTCTATGTCTACATGTATACCCTTCCAGCTTGATATTAAACCATATCAGAATGACTATTGGACTTGATGTATCTTAAAGTAACATTTATCACTATCTCCTTTTGCTATGACGAGGCCGGATCTTCAACCATCAAGAATTGTGCAGACTAAGTCTACTTTGTCTCTGCATTTCTAGATCATTAATAATAAGGCTCCATTTTCTGAGCGAAGAAAAACTTTAAGTTAGTCAAAGGTCATAGACCTCTTCTTGCAATCCATGAGAAATCAGGCTAAACCAAGATTTCTGAATTCAAGGTAAAATGGAGGTTTATTTGTACTTCCCCCTCTTCCCAACTCTCTGAAGATTATAAATGCTGCCATGGTTCAACACTCCAATTGTCAATCAGAAATCTCACTCGACAGGTGCTGGTCCATTGCTTTTTTTTTTCTTCTTGTAACAGCAAATGATTTTGATAAGTTACGGATTGCTTTTACCCTGAGCTGAATGCATACAATATTAGCATATTAAGAGTTTCGGTTGTTAGGCCTAGGTCTTCTAGTTGCAGGCATTTAATGCCCATATATGTAGTTTTGAAATCATCCTTAAAGCATTTTTCATTGTAATACAAATTCTTCTTAGTGTCTGCAGAGACATAATAATTACTTAAAAAAAAAAAAAAATACCCAAAATAAAACACACACCCAGAAAAAAAAAAAAACATACGAAAAAAACCCCATAAGAAAACAAGAGCATAACTGAAAATTTACTCCTTGAGAAAAGCAGTACAAATCCTACATTTGAAGCCTGAAAATGAGCAATCCTCAGAGAAAAAAATTAGAGTGTAACAAAAGTCCACATGGCACAATTAGGAAATTGTTATCTCATCAGGGGACATTATTTTCAGGTCTTAAAAATCACAGGAGAAAATGTTTGCGTAGTTTTGTTGTTTTTCTTTTTCACTGAATGTACACAATGAAAAAATAATTCCTGATCACAGAATTCCATATATGTTTTGTAAAAGAGGGTACTGGGTGCTATCATTAGAACTAAACTGCCTTCATGCAGATTGCTGTTATCCCCTGGCTAAAAATAACTCTGGTTTCTCTACGCAATGGAAGTTGGGAGATAAATATTTCAAGGCACAGCAGAAATATTCTAATGATATGATTTTCCAATTAACTTAATGGGCTGGAGAGGGGCTCACCTGTCAATATTGAAGGGGGTGACGAGCTCAGGAAATGTCATGTTCTGGGCGATGGTGCGTGGTACACCAACCTGATCTACCCTAAGATTTGGATCGGGTGTGATTACAGTTCGAGCAGAGAAATCCACACGCTTTCCCATGAGATTTCCACGAACACGACCTTCCTTTCCCTTGAGTCTTTGTTTGACTGACTTGAGAGGTCTTCCCGATTTTTGTACAGCCTGAGGAAGGTGTAGAGGGGAAAAGAACCAAAACACACATATTATATATGCAACACAAGTGTAAAAAGAATCTAGTCAGCCAAAGAAAACACAAAGCTAAAAATGATATCTAATTACTAAAATCAATTGCATTTGCCTAAACTTCTATTAAGCTTACTTGAAGCAATGTTATGCCAAACTAATTGAAACAAAGTTCTTTATCAGTTAGCAAAGAAATCACAATTTTCATAAAAATCCAAACCATGTAAAAAGCATGCCATTTTCTTGATATAGTAAATGTTACATCGTTAAAAGGCCAGTTTAACATTAAATTATTTCTATGATTATAAAACAATAAGAAAAACAAAGGGAAAAAGTAATGGACCTTCGGAAGGCCTGGCATTTCGTTGTCTACCAAAGTGGCTGTGTGATACTGTAACATCTTTGTGTCTTCAAAGATGATGTGGGCAGCTGCTCCATTCATTTCATTCTTGCGTAATTCATTGTTAGCCTTTACTATGTCAGACAGTTTGTGTGTCAAATCATCCTGGAGAAAATAAGGAAGAGAATTTATTAATTGGCAGGTCTTAGGATTTTTCCATATCAGAGCTGAGAATGGTCAACAGTGAGAGAAGAGGAAGCATTGGACCCCTGCTAAGGGGGTCTGGGGACATATTCCCCAGAACAAATTTTGATAATTAGGTATTAAATTAAATAATGCATTCTAGAACCATTTCAAGCTGTTGATTTGCTTATTTTGAAATCAGAAAAATTACTTCAAAAACAAAAACAAATTTGCAGAATAAAGAGAAAGATTTGAAACAGCACAAAAATTTAAGATATTATACTATAAATTATACCTCAAAACAACAGAACGAATATAAAACCAAATGGAATTAGACTAATCAGTCAAGCGATCAGTCCAATTCCATTCGGAAGATTCTCAGCCCTGATCATGCAAAGTTTAAAATGTCAATCAAAAATATGTGGCTATAATTTCTGATCAATGAGAAAGATTCATTTAAAACAATAAAAAGAAAAAGAAACAAATAAAGAAAAGATGCAAAGAAAAAAAGAACAATAACCTGAATCTTTCAAAATCTTAAATTCTCTTTCACCTGATTTCTGGCAGAGCCAAACATGACAACAGCAGGCCGCACAGGTAGCGGGGGCACCGGGAACACAGTGACGATCATCCAGTCTGGACGAGCGTACTTGGGGTCCATGCCCAGCACTATGCATTCCTCATCAGAAATACGCTTGAAAATCTCTAACACCCTCTCTGCAGACACAGCAATTTTCCGCTCCTGTGACTCTTCATTCACATGTTTCCATTCTGCAATGAGCTCAAGGCCATTACGCTTGATGTTTGGTTGATATCGTCCACAGCCACCGTGGCTCTAAACCAATGACAAAGTAGAAAGATTTGTGATCAATTTAAGTGAACACTGCTGTCTTATTGTCGTAATGCTGTACTTCTACACGTACAAAAATGTTCAAAAGTAAAAGGAAGAAAGATAAGTAACTATGACAAACGTCTTAAATGTGAAGGGATATAAATGTTTCTTTTTAAAAAAGGAATGACCCTAACAAAGTCTTGAAATACATTTTCATATTTTCCAATCATATTTTTATTATTTATCCAAAATTGTGCAGACCTACTTCCATTAAAATGTCTGAAACATAATATTAACTCAATTTGTTGTATATTTGTGGACAAAACAGTAAGCAGAAGCATACTGTTAAAATTTCATGCACGACAAACACTGTACTTATTTCTATTCTAAAATTTCATGCACGACAAACACTGTACTTATTTCTATTCTACATAAACAACTCCATACAAATGATGTCCTTTGCATTTAATTTAAGTAGACTAAAAAAAAAATCCCTATGAAAAGTTTCCCAGTTAGCCATTCCCATCAAAATATGAAGATGTTTATGTTATCGATAATATCTATGGTATCCAGTTAGCCATTCCCATTAAAATATGAAGATGTTTATGTTATCGATAATATCTATTGGTATTTACCAATGAATGCTAGTGTTGGATCAGGAGGCCTTGATGCCATAAGATCTCAATCTACTGAGACTGCTGGAGAAACACCTGATTAGGGTTTTGGGGGAATTTGGACAAATGGGATGCCTTATACTAATATATGAAGAGATAGATCAAAGTATATAAGACTTCAATCATAAGATCCCTGTCAACTAATTTTTAATTAGTGGATGATATAACCAGTTCCAGAACAAACAAGCAAGCAATCTGAAACTGCAGTGGCCGATCCAATAAGGTTTTGCTTGATAGATCAAATCACAATCACAGTGGACTTAACTCTGTATGCTGTATCTCTTGGGTCTCATTAAACTGACGAAAAGTCACCATTCTTCTATAAGACAGATAGACTGAACAGAGGCCATTATAATAAGAATATTGATCAAAGCATTAACTTACCTTAGGAGCTTCCCCCTCTTTGTCTGCATTCTCATCTCCCTCCTTTTTCTTTTCCATCTCATCACCACCCTCACACATTTTCCTTGTTTTACATAAGTTGTACACATGTGCCAGCCGCTTCTGTGGGTATCCCTTTGATTTGCTGATGACATCTTTCATCTTCGGATGAGACTGAAGAACAGAAATGAAATAATGTTGGTAAGTAATATAATGAATGACCAAAATACACCTCTGTATCTAAACCTCCTAAAAAAATCTTAACCCTTATCCGGCGGGTCCCGTATATATTCGCCCCGCTTAGCCTCAAACGATCCCCTACGCTAGCGGCAGGTCCCGTATTTTTCCGTCCCCCGACCACGTGCCTTCGCCACCCGCTAACGGCGGGTCCCGTATTTTGGCGATCCAGTAGATGTGTAATGGGTAGCTGTCTGTATTACTAATTTTATCCAGTTTCATCGCGTCAAATGACGCAAACACACTTCGGCCAATGACAGTCAAGCATTTATATGTAATATGACTACACAAAAATCGAAAGGATAAAGGGAAATCGTACATAAATTAGACATTTTCACTCTAACTTACAAGATCAATGGAGGTCAACTGAAATACTACGATCCGTTTTGCCAATACAGGTA
>JBCJKE010075470.1:0-11502 GCA_039654525.1 Melibe bucephala | reverse complement strand
GAGAGAGAGAGAGAGAGAGAGAGAGAGAGAGAGAGAGAGAGAGAGAGAGCAAATTGCCACCTACCAAGCGTGCTTTCCATCTTGTCCTCATTCAGCATCACATGCCACGTGTCGGCGTAGCAATTCAGGTGCTCGCTGACCCAACCATTCCGATGCCCCCCTTCAACCATCTTTACCGAAGACAAAATTGAATTAGAATAATATTATTATTATTGGACAATGGCAATGGTGGCCTGATTCATGCCATAAAATCATCCCCACATTAAAACCCTTCCATCCCATTACAATAACGTTGGTAGCTCATATACTCAATTAGATCATGTGCTTTGGTGCGGTAATTAAACGTTGGAAGGCGATGGGAGTTATCTAACTTCTTGCACTCTTTCTTCCTTATCTCCTCCCCCCCCCCCCCCCCACACACACACGTCGCTCTCTACTTCCTTCTCTACTCCTCCCACCCCTCCCATCCCACCCAGTATAGTCACAGCCTCAAAAAACGAGAGCAAATGAAATGACGGATAAACAAAGGAACAACAACAACAACAACAACAACAACAACAACAACAACAGCAACAACAACAACATATGCCTTACTGTTTCTATTTAGCACAAGTGGGTTGTGTTATGTTTTAAGGTCATTTATTGATGTTGTGCCTCTTGTCATGGAAGGTAGTGCAGATGTTTATTTGCATTCGGGGTTTTTGGTTTCATCGATTTTGATAATTTTGTCAGATTTCATAGATCTTGATTATTGTTGGAGGAGATGTAGGTCTACTTTCCTGCTTTGTATTTTTTGTCTTTGTTGAAGACCAATTATGTAAAGAATGCAGGATCTATATTCTACAGACAATTACAGATAATTTGGCAAGTAAATTAAAATAAACGCTTTGCAAACCAAAGGAAGAAACTACACACTATACAAACATGAGAAACATGTACACAGGAAACAGTGTCCACGACGAAGACAAAAAAATCTCAGCAGCGACAGCCACAGGCCTACCACTAACATATCAATGTATAAATTAATAATAACAAGCTTCTCGTACCTGCATGCAACCGTTTTTCTCGTCTACATCCAGGAGAGGCACCCATGCCACAGGTAGTAGAGTGCCGTAGGATGCTGGATCAAAATACCCGGAGTCTGGAGAGATTCAACACAGCAGAGAGGATTTCATTACAGCCAGACTCTGCAACAGTACTTTCAGTTAGGCTATTCTATGTGTCAACAACTCTAAGGTTGAAGAAAATTTCCCTGCCTGAAATCTAGGTTGCAGGCGAGTCTGGGTGTAAGGCAGTTGTAAATGTCGACCTTGTAGAGACCGTTTGTGATCTTGTAGGTTTCGATAAGATTATTCCCCAATATTACCTTGATGCCAGGGGATATCTCCATCTGGGTTGCCAGGTGGTTTTGGTCGGATGTTCCAAACCGGGTTGGCACACACTTTGGCTCCCAGTATTTGTTCCATCAAGTTCAGTAGTCGCTCGTTTGCCCAGAGGTCCTTGATGGCCTACATAAAAAGACGACAAGTGATAATGACAGCACAGACACATCGCCATGATGATGATGATGATGATGATGATGATGATAATATCATATCATCATCGTCATCACCACCACCACCACTACCACCTCCACCACCACCACCACCACCACCACAGTCATCATCATCATCATCATCATCATCATCATCATCATCATCATCATCGTTGTCGTCGTCGTCATCATCATCAACAGCAGCAGCAGCAGCAGCGGCAACTACAACAGAACAAGAACAACAATAATAACAGCAACAACAGCAAGCATCAGAATGCTAAAAATGATCTTATTTTGAAGAAAGGCATTGGAATTTAAGCTTTGAGAATGTTGGCAATCGAAGAGGGTATAAAAAAAGTTTACAAATTATCATTGATCTCGTGGTTTGGCGAATGGTTGATCTCAGGGAGACTTAAAATTTACAATGATTTGCGGGATCAAATTTAGATCTATGTTAATAATCAAAGCAAAGAAAGGACACATACACACACACACGCAAACACACACACACACACGCACACACACACACACACATACACAAAAACGCATGCTGTACGAACCTGAGGCAGGCAACCGTTCTTATGAACCAGAATCGTTACACCTGGGAATTCTTTCTCCATTTTCATCAGTCGATCTGTTAAATTTTCGTTTTCGTACAAATCTGTCAGAAAAAAAAACCCACAGGGAAAGAAATGGGTGTAAGTATAAAAGTTGTTTTGTGTTTTTATTTGTTTTTTCTTTTCTCGAAACTAAATCTCACCTGGGGATTTAACTCCTTTAATCCGCTCCTTGCTTTGTTGCACATTAGGCTGTCAACAACCACTATTCCTCTCTGTGTTGAGCTGCGGTGGTCACACAACTGAGAGTCTGGTTGTGGACATAGTGATTTAACCCTTGAGCAGCGTTATTTACACTAATTACCTCTGTTTGCAACGTCGCTCTTGCGGCCGACGCTCGGTTTGCGGTTAATAACCAAAAGACAAATTTCTCTGGGGTGATTAATAGAGTTGACTTTTTCTCTCTCTCTTTTTTTATGATTTTTTAAAAATGTATCCAGCCCTACTTCATATGAGAACCCGGCTTTCTTCAAATCCATGCTTACTGGTATCGGTTGGCATTCCATCACTTTTCTCGGCAATCTCATTCCTTTCATTCCCGTTACATACCCGAACAATTCTTTCTCTTATAATAGGCGTTGTTTCTTTTTCTAGTATTCTTTTCATTACCTCTTCGCTTCCTATTCTATCATCATGCTTTTTGATGCCTAAAATGCTGGAATTGAAGGATATGGATAAACCGCCTGTCAAGAACGTACATAGCTTTATATAATATCTTGGAAGTAAAATATACAGTCAAGGGCAAGCGACAGAAAAAAAAAATGTAGATTAGGAAAGATATTCGCTGCGTTTGAAAAAGTGCAGAAAATTCGGACATCTCGACAATTAAATCTGAAAACTAAATTAAACATTCAGATCTATCAAGCTACCGCAATATCAATATTGTATAGAAATGAAACCCGGGAAAGGTATGCAGTTGAAAGAAATAAACTAATGTTTTAATCTTGATTGTATGTGAATACATTGAAAATAAAAGCAAGCATTTAAATCATGCAAAAAGTGTAAAAGCATGTATACAAAAAAAAAAAAAAAAAAAAATTAAGTTAATGTATATTAAAATCATTTCTTTGAACTATAGTCTAAATACAATACAAAACATAACAAAACATCCACCCCCCTAAAATAATTAAAATATCGACAAAGACACATACACACAAACACAGAAACAAACAACAACAACAAAGACAACAACAATAACAACAACAACAACAACAAGAGACACACAAAAAAGGAAAAGAAAGAAAGAAAAAAGAAAAACAAAACAAAAATCAACAAATCAGACAAGTTAAAATTAACCCTCAAACAATTAAACAGCTGCACCAGTTTTATGCTTGCCTAACAATTCAAAAAAAAAAAAAAAAAGACTCAAGTTTGAAAATATAAAACAATTACAGTGTTTAACTTAATTTTGATTTAAATTTTACAAATTCCTTGTTAAATTTAATAGATTAATTATAGCCAAGGGTGGAAGAAAAGAGCAAAATAACAATTAAGCTAATGCTTGTATTATTAGCTTACCATTTGAATGGTTGCTTTTTATTTCTTTTCTTTTTTTTAACGATCTTAACACAATTCCATTCGTTTTTGTTTGTTTTGTTGGGGTTTTTTTACATTTCAGTGAAAATTCAGTTGCAATTCATAGGTGACTTTTGTATGATGGATATTTTTGTCACCAAGAGCATTTCTTCAACTTTAACATACCTTGTAGTTTCCCAGCTTTGTAAAGGTTCTGTGCCACATCATCCAAGATCGCCCCAATGGCTTTCAGACACTGGTCTACTTCTTCATTGCAGAAAAAGTCCTCAATCCGAATAAAACCCTGTTTTAAATAAGAAAAAAAATGATAGTTGGAAAACCGATTGCGGGCTTTTCTATTTTAATATCTAGATCTAGCTATTCTGGCGAACACAATGCAACCGAAAGATTCGAGTCAATCTTCGTGATTATGAACGTAAATTACATCTGTAATGACAGCAAGGGGCTAGAGAGACAAATGGATAATTATCATTGTCAAGTCATAAAGTGTGTGACAAAACTGAAGCCGATGAGGCTACGTCATTCAACAAGCCATTTACATTAAAATGTGTTTATTTTGGCTAAAGCAAGACATGATGGAGAAGCGATTGTTTATTAATTACTCCACAACAACGAATGATTATTACGAGCGCTCATTCCATGTAATCATGAAAAAGTCAACAGCGAAAGTTTCCTCAAAGCTCTGCTGTTTTAAATGGACTTTCAAGATATAAACCATCAGATACAATTCTTCTCTTCTAGATTCTAGCTACATTACACCTTTATTTTTCCTTAGCCTTTAAATTGTTTCTCGTTGCAATTATTGCATCATTCTAATTACTTCTTGTCTGAAGGTTTTACGCCCGAAAATGTATTAAATGAGTTTCGTTTTGTCTTCGAAGTGGAAACTTTTAATAGCTGTTTTGTTCCTTCACCAGATTAACCTCTTTACTGTGGCAGGTCCTTATTTCACGCCCGTAACACGAACACATTCAGACATGTCCATTTATTCCCCTCCGCCCAGGCAAATCTACTCACCTTGTCAAAGAACTCCCTGATCTTCGACTCCGGAAGTTGTCCTGGCTTGAGGACGGTGGGCTGGGCCGGCATGGCTTGGACGTTGAAGACCTCGGGTCTAGCCACCTTGCAATGGCCTGGGTACTCTTTGGAAGACATGCTGGGTAGAACCCTTGGCTTTGCCAAGTCTCGTCCAAACGGCGATAGATTTGATTAATTAGAGGTCGCGAATGGCTTCAGCGATTTCTGTTTTCAGTTTCTTGAAATAAAAACTACCTACATGCAAACGAATCCTGAAGAATTCCAAACGCTTGCGACTGGGGAAAAAATCCAATTTTTAAAAATAGATTCAGTCTTGATACCATTTGAAGAAGATGAAACTGTAAAACTGTTAGGAATAGACATAGACTGTCAAATCAAGTTTGATATCCAAGTCAGGAAATTATGTCGAAAGGCATCACAGTAACTGAATGTCCTGAAGAGAATAGGTTGATAACTTTTTAAACTAAACAAATTTACAATATTTCATACGTTTATTCTATCCAATTTCTTCAAATCTTTTCCCATTAGCATGGCATTTTTTTCCAAAGGAAGTATATGATATATGTACAAAAAACTAGAAAAAAAAAATCAAGAACGAACACATAGATTTATATGTATCTTTACAAGAGTAGCCCTCATAAACACCTTTTACAGAGAACTAAAGTCACATCCCTGGAAATTAAAAGTAACATACATATATATACATACATACATACATATATACATACATACATACATACATACATGCACAAATACACACACACACACATACATACCTACATACATACCTACATACATACATACATACATACATACACACATACATACAATACATACATACACACATACATACATACATACACACATACAAGCACACACACATACATACATACATACATAAATGCACGCACGCACGCATACATACATGCATACATACACACATACATACAGATAGACAGATAGACACATAGGTAGATAGAAAGACAGACAGACAGATAGATAAATAGATAGATAGATAGACAGAATTCCTTCGGGTAAGTATTGATAGATAGATAGATGGATAGACAGACAGACAGACAGACAAACAGACAGATAGATAGATAGATAGATAGATAGATAGATAAATAGATAGAATTCCTTCGGGTAGATATCGATAGATAGATAGATGGAGAGACAGACAGACAGACAGATAGATAGACAGATAGATAATTAGACAGATAGATATACAGATCGATACATAGATAGATACATAGATAGATAAATAGATAGATAGCTGGATGGATGGATGGATGGATGGATAATGAATGGTTTGATGGATGGATGGATGGATGGTTGATGGATAGATAATATAGATAGATAGACAGATAGTTTGCCTGTTTGTCTATCAGTGTATCTTTCTTTCCCCCAGTCGATCCGTCTAACCACAATCATGTATCTTTACTATCAATATCATCCGAGATATGTCTACCAATCTGTTTTATTTTGATCCATACATTTATTACAATATAACGTGGATCAATGATATTTAATACCGTAACATTTCACTTTGAGTTTGGGAACACTTTCCATTCGAAGTAAATGCAACGACGAAGGCTTAGAAAAACTGATAAATCTGGACTTACCAAGAAAGAGAATTGAGTGTTTACTCGACAATATTTCGATGTGGCACTCACCGTACGGGAAACGTGACAGATTCGATATGCTCGTTGATATCACGTCGTCCGTGATAGATCTAGCCAAAGTGACCCTAGATTGCCCATGACACGCAAACACTGGGTGCAGAATCACAATGACAATGTGCATATTACAGAATCATGTAATAATGTCTTATCTAGGATTATCTAAGACGCCGTGGTTTACATTTGAAAATGGTGACAGAACGTCGAATGTAGACTTTCGACCGATATATCGCCTAGCGCTGAAAAACTTGCAATATCTTATTATAACGTATCACTTAAAACTAAAATTAATATGTTCAAATGTATGTATTACATAAAATCTGTATATGAAAAAGAATAGTGGACTTTATGAATATAAATACGAATTAATTTGTTGGATTTTTTTTGTTTTGTTTTGTTTGTTTGGTTTTGTTTTGGCTTTAGCATAAGCTGTTTCATTATTTGGTTCTTGTATCCTTTTTTTGCTATGGGTACTTCTTGTTTTGTTTTGTTTTGTGAGTGTTTTTCATGTTTTTTTTATTTTACTGCATACTTTAGTTTATTACTCACTCTTTTTTTTTTTTTTTCCAATGATTTGCTTGACCTTTTTGTCTTGACATTGTACATGTAAATTGTAAAAAAAAATAATTAAAAAATACTAAAACGTTCAGCGACCTCTTTCAAAAGACAGGCTTAAATGAATTATAACAGGCCTGCCACTAAACTTGAGTCTTTCCTGTAGACCTGACTTCTTCAGAGGCATAGGGCTACAGTCGCTACTCCTCGCTTTTTACCCCGATTCTAACAATTCTGTGCTAAACGTATCTATTTCTTCCTAGCCGCATTTGAAGTTTTCTCTGTTGGTCTTTTCCACTTTAGTTTTGGCCGCAGTGATCTCCTTTTCTCCTGACTGTTTCAAGTCCATCAACAGAGTAGAAACAGCCTGGAAAACCACGAAAAAAGTTGGACCCCTAATCGGGGGCGTTGAAGATATTGAAAGACGAAAATAGCTGTCCATTGTTGCCCTGAACAAACTGAAGAATGTATGGATAAGGAAAGATAAAATAAAAAGAAACACCAAAATAAAATTGTACAGAGTACTTGTACTTGTAAAATCGATCCATACGTACAACTGCGGGACATGGGCCCTTACCCAGACAGAATTGAAAAAGTTAGGCTCCTTTCATAGGAAACAGCTAAGGAAAGTGCTCAACACCTACTACCCAGTCAAAATTTCAAACTCGTCCCTCTACAAAAAATGTAATGAAAAGCCCATTTCCACATTCATAGTCGGAAGCCTATTTTTATTTATAATTGGAAATTATTCGGACACATCCTAAGACGACACCAAGACATACCGTCCAACAAAGGTATGGAACTATATTTCATAAAATGTGGCAATCAATTCAAAGGAAGACCATTAACAACACTTCCAATAGAACTAAACAAAGAACTGTCCTATCTCAACTCCAACGTCTCTCTAAAGACGAAGAGCGATTTAAATCATCTAAGATGGCTAGCACAAGACCGAAAGCGCAGGAGAGCCATGACAACAAAGATCGTGAAGGTTGCTAAGGCGTCCTCTTCTGACGATTCGGACGCGAAAAGCCTTTAAGTCAGTGAGTCAATAATCGATAACCGAGAGCTCATTACATATTTGCTTTTGGCTGTTCGGATCCAGTTATACCCAGTTATCTCAGAGTTGTCGACTTGGAAATTAATTTAGTTATTGACTATCTCGGTCGACCCGCAGCACTGGTGTGGATTCTCGTGACATAACGCCGGTGTCTACAAAGATTTGTTGGAGAAGAACTTTAGCAACTTAGAAGACAGGATGTTTTTCTCCTTTTTGTTTTCATTTTGTTTCGTGTTTTTCATTTTGCTCTTTATTTTTCAAATCTCCGCCGAAAGGTTCTTTTAATATGACATATTTATTTAGACGTTAACTTTTACTTGAATCGGAATCTGTAAAGACGATGGAGTCAGTTACGTATGGCTACACCATTTATGTTTTCTCGCATGCTGAACATCGAATTCACATTGCCATGTGTAAAAAAAACAAAACAACTAAAAACAAAAAACAACAACAACAACAACAACCAAACAAACCACGCCCCCCAAAAAAAAAACCAGCAACAAAAAAACACACACAAAAAACAAAAAAAACAAAAACAAATAAAAAACAACTAAACCCAATAACAATCAAACAAAAAACAAAACAAAAACAAAACCCAACAAATATATTCAAAACAAAAAACAAAAAACCCCAAACCCAATAACAATCAAACAAAAAACAAAACAAAAACAAGATCAAAAGTAATTGAACGTAAACTTTTATTCATTACTGAATTAGTTTAACCCCTTTGGTTACTTCCCGCCGACGACGTCGCTCCAAACGATAACAGCATCTACCCTTTTAGACGTTAATTTAAGCTTACACCGTTCAAGCGTTACCATCGCGAAGGATGAGAGAGGTCATGGTCTACCTCTGGTCAACGCATTGAAGTTGAGTGTGGAAGATCTGGTTGTAGCATATTAATTTCAGTACTTTAATTATGAGTCTATCATTCAGTCACAATCTTAGAGTAAATTTTGTATTCATTGAAACCTAATAAAATATTTATTCCTACATCAGAGGGATAGATACTCGTTTGCTACAGTTTTTAGCTGTTCATGCTATAAGATTAAATTAAAGTGCGTACCTCTAATCTCTCCAAAGACATGTTTTAAAAGCAATCTTTTCCTATCTTCTCAGTCATCGGTTTTTTCACATATTGACTTGTTTGTTTTTCGTGGAACAACAAATTTACGATTAGAACAAAAAAACAAAACAAAACAAAACACACAAATGTAGTCTAAAATAAATAGAAGCAAAAAGGAAACAATTATAAATAGACTACAGATCGCTGTGATGGCAATTGCAGGCATGCCCATGCTTTACTATAACTTGGAACTTGGTCGGGCGGAAGAACTTACCAGAACCAATCCTTCATCTATTTAGTTAAGACAGGTTTACTTCGTGAACCCAGATACAAGCTTTGAAGGCAAGGACTAGATCTGTCACATCAAATTTAGACAGTTTCAGCGAGAGAGAAAAACTAATTCAGAGAGAGGAAAAACTCAGTTTACTTTCGGGCGGAAAGCTGCTATTCAAGTTATATGAGCTCCCTGATTCAAACTAGAAAGTGGACGAAGCGATGCCAACTTTCAAAATTCGGCTACTGTCGTTTTGTTTCAATTATTATTTTGTTTTTTTGTTTTTTCTTAGGTTGGTGACCTAGAAGTTTAATTCTACAAAATGAGTTTAACTGGTGCTGTAGTATTTGTTTTTTTGTGTTTTTTTATTTTATTAGGATGCATTATGATCATATGTCCTCACTGTTCTGATTATAATTATATTATAATGATAACACCTCATTGACTTGATGTGAAGGATCAACAAGTTCAAGAGGTTCTTGTGACACACACTTTTGATACCTGTTTGGGCAGAGTGAAGAGATAAGCGCAGTTTGTAGCTCTACTTTCGATGAAAGACCTTGAACAAGACATAAGTGTAGAAACAAATATATAAATCAAAACAAAAATAACTGATAAAAATAACCAAACCAACGCCAGCCACATGTTTGGATTAAATAAGGTCCCACAGAAAGCCTGGCTCTATGAGAATAAGTTGAAACAGTGCAATTTGCAATATTGGATATTTTTGTGCACAGCTCAGCCATCGCGATTTACCTTGGCTGTTCCGTTGCTGTCTACAACTGACGTACTAGGGGTAGGACCACGTACGGGTACGTCGCGTCGCGTGTAAGGAAACAGGTTCTATTAATTGCACTTGCTCGAATATGTGGCGATGAGCGATAGCGTCGCTCAAAAGGAAACGTACGCTTAATTAATGACGGACGACACGGCAATCGATTTGTGTCACCAACAGAAAGAATCACAGTTACTATATGGTAAACTTGCAAGCGGTATCATTAATCTGTGGTCCATCGCTGCTGCTATTTATAGTCAACTGGTTGGAGAAGTTGATGAAGTTATTTCCCTTGAAACGGACGGAGGGGAAAAACAATTGAAATATTTTCTCTGGAAATCGTGTCGCCGGTGACGTGGAAAATGGAGTCGGTGATTTTAACTCCCTTCTTAGTTTTGCTTTATCTACAAACTATAAATCGCTGTCCGTTTAGTGGTGTCGTTCGTCCTTAACGTGGTTTTACCACAATGCTTGTCAGTGTCAGTCTAGTATCGCACCTAGATAAATCTGTATTAAGTCCGTCTAGTCAGTTTTGTCTTAGAATTGAATTTCTACGTACCGCGCCGAGACTCAAGCGTCTTAAGACTTTGATATTCGCGATTCATTTCGACCAAGGAAATTGGCAGAGATAGCATGTGTATGTACTTTAATGTTTTCAATCAGACGAAAGAGACAAACAAGGAAATAAGAAACAACAACAACGCCCCACCCCAGGAAAAAAAACCCAACAAAAAGCAAAAAGGAAAAAATACGAAAAAAACAAACAACAACCAAAAAAAACAAAAAACAAAAAAAAAACAACAACAACAAACAAACAAACAAAACAACACAAAAAAACAACAACAACAAAACAACAACACACAAAAAAACGATTTTGGATCCATCCATTTACCAGTTAGGGATTACTCAAATTTAAATCTCTGACAGTGCTAGAATAATCTTTCAAAACTTTATTGTACAGTAAAGGTTTGCCTTCAACTGCTCGTATTTATTTCTAAGTTCAATTGACATCGGCATCCATGATTAATTAAAAAAGATTTCTGAAGGTTCTCATGGGATGTGCATAGAATGTAGGTTGGCGTAAAAACGATCATAATATGCATACTATACATTTAGGTGTTGTTGAAAGGAACTGGGCGTGCCATCAAATTCGACTGGATGACCGTGTGTACATGTATGTTTTGGTGTATGGGATTTGGTGTGTCGTCAAATTTCAGGGCAGTTTTATCATAGTGCGGTAGACTGCTCTAATCTCTTACTGGCCCAGACCAGTCATACAGACGCTGGATTTGGGGAGCGGGAGAGAGAGAGAGAGAGAGAGAGAGAGAGAGAGAGAGAGAGAGAGAGAGAGAGAGAGAGAGAGAGAGA
>JBCJKE010075469.1:0-18605 GCA_039654525.1 Melibe bucephala | reverse complement strand
ACTGGGTATGGAATCTCATCTGAGACTCGTTCGAGTCGACCGGCAACCGGTGCGCAGCGGATTTGAAGAAAAAGGGCGGAAAAAGGAGGGAAAAAAGGGGAAAAAAAACGGAACGACCTGAAAAGCCGGAATTCCGGTTTTAACCGGAAAAAGGGCATCCCTGATTATTAAATTCTTTATTCGAATTGATTAACAATTTTTTTAAAAAGGCATACCTTAACTAAAATGACTTATATGCGCACCCACACACACAGACACACACACATACACACACACTCTAACACACATTCTGTTTCACTCTCTGTCTGCTTCTCTTTCTCTCTCAGCCTGTCCCTCTATCCCCGTTTCTGTCTCTCTGTCTCTGTCTTCTTCTCTTTCTTGTTCTCTCTTCCCTCAACTCTCCCTACCACTATGATTGACCAATCATACCATCACAACTTAAAAAATTGTCACATATTGAGTACCTGTACGACGTCACGCTCTGCCTGGTGGCCTGAAATCTTGGACTGAAGTTTTTGTTCATCGGCATCAAGCTCATCCATAGCTAGGGGTAATAAAATGAGATAAAACATTTCACGTGTTGAAAATATAAAATGCCACTCATTTGTAGCTAAGCAATGTTATAAATATGGAGATAGACATTTTAAGTGTTGAAAACAAAACAAAAAACTACTCATCCATAGCTAGCAACTGTTATAAGAATTCTATTTATCTTTCCATTTGGTCGATCTTTCTTTTAGACATATTATTTCCTTTTCTCAATATTTCTTATTTTTATTATCAAAACTCCCATTTTCATAGTCATTAATTGCTTAGTGCATAAAAACCTTAAATCTGTGGAAAGTCAGTTGCAATTTTCCCAAAGTTGCCATTTTCCAAAGCAAGCTGGCATTTCCCCAAGTAAATTGCTATGTTCACAAAATGATTTCCATTTTAACAAATATATAATTTGCCATTTTACCAAAGTAGGTTGCCATGTTCAAAAAGTAATTTACCATTTTACCAGAGTAAGTTGTCATTTTACCTAAGTAATCTACCATTTACCAGAGTAAGGTGCCATGTTCATAAAGTAATTTACCTTTTTCCCAAAGTCATTTACGATTTACCAATGTAAGTTGCCATGTTCACAAAGTAATTTACCATTAACCAGAGTAAGTTGCCATGTTCACAAAGTAATTTACCATTTACCTGAGTAAATTGCCATATAAACAAATTAATTTACCATTTTCTCAAAGTAATTTACCAATTCACCACTGCAAGTTGCCATTTTACCATTTCATCAAAGCAAGTTGCATTGGTCACTAGTTTACCCTTTTCCCAAAGTAATTTGCCATTTTACCATAGTAAGTTCCATTTTCCTATAGTAAATTGCCGGTTTTTGCCATTTTCCAAGAGTGAGATACATGTACCTTTTTTTATCTTCATTTTCCTGTAGCAAAATGCCATTTCTCAAAACTATGGCTTATAAACTTCCCTATTTCAACTCATGATATGTCAAATGAACGATGCACCAAATTAATGAGCAAATCGTGGATGTTGACATGATGCACACAAATGAAAATCAACAAATAGTGATTCATATTCAGTTTTGAGCCTGACGTCCAAAACAAGATTGCTAAAAAAGATATTTACCATCAAACTCCGCATCACCAACACCAACAATGATGATTGACATAGGTAAGCGAGATGCCTGGAATAGGAAGACAAATTTGGATGAGGACATTGAAACGATATCCTTGGGATAAAAATGTTCATATCTGTATCTGTGCTCTGCACCATGCTTAGAATTGACAGCATACATTTACTTAGAATTGACAGCATACATTTACTTAGAATTGACAGCATACATTTACTTAGAACTGACAGCATACATTTACTTAGAATTGATAGCATGCATTTACCACTGAAATTATTGTCAATGACATATCTAGAATCAACATACATTTACCACTGAAAATGAATCTAAGGTCTTTGTTATATCTGTGGTGGTCTCAGGAAAGGATAGATTTGTCGCTATTTTGACTTTTCCCAGTTTTATTGTTTCTAAAAACTTGAAAATCAGCTGATTATTTATTTTATGTTTTTGAATTTTAGAGCTAGCTGTTATAGTTCTTTTGAAACTTAAATTTTAAAGTGCCTTACCTCAGATGAACGAAAAGGAGAAAAACATCTTCAAAGTTAGAGCACACAATAGAACTAGACCTACATCTTGAGTTGAGATCCAAACTATAGCCTACTAGCTAGATCTAGATCTCAGTTGATGTGCATGAAAAATTAAGCATTACAAAGTATTACTGAATCTTAGGTCTGTGTCATATCTAGAATTGACAGCATACACTCACTACAGAATCTAAGGTCAGTGTTTTATCTAGAATCGACAACATATTTAAAAGTGACAACATACACATTTTCTATTGCATTTAAAGGTTACATCTTGTTAAAAACTGACATATATATTTTCTATTGAATCTATAGGCTGTGCCATATTTAGAGTTGACAACCTTCATTCATTATTGCATCTATGATCTGTGCCATAGTTAGAACTGACAACTTGTATTTTCTACTGCATCTATGATCTGTGCCACAGTTAGAACTGACAACTTGTATTTACTACTGCATCTATGATCTGTGCCATAGTTAGTACTGACAACTTGTATTTACTACTGCATCTATGATCTGTGCCATAGTTAGAACTGACAACCTTCATTCATTATTGCATCTATGATCTGTGTCAGAGTTAGAACTGACAACTTGTATTTACTACTGCATCTATGATCTGTGCCATAGTTAGAACTGACAACTTGTATTTACTGCTGCATCTATGATCTGTGCCATATTTAGAACTGACAACTTGTATTTACTGCTGCATCTATGGTCTGTGCTATAGATAGAACTGACAACTTATATATACTACTGCATCTATGATTTGTGCTATATATAGAACTGACAACTTGCATTTACTATTGCATCTATGATTTGTGCTATATATAGAACTGACAACTTATATTTACTACTGCATCTATGATTTGTGCTATATATAGAACTGAACATTTATATTTACTACTGCATCTATAATCTGTGCTATAGATAGAACTGACAACTTATATTTACTACTACATCTATGATCTGTGCCCAGTTCAGAATTGACAACTTACATTTACTATTGAGTCTATGGTCTGTGCCATATCAGTGATAATCCCATCTGTGATGATAAGGAGAACAAAATAATTTGATCCATCCATACACTCCCGGGCAAACCTGAGCAGGACAGATTAGTGGAATAGTTGAAGAACCTGCAAACACATTCTTAACACTCTCATTGCAATGAAATGAATAGATATTTTATCAAATTAAATAGAAAAACAACAAATGAACAATCTCTCCCTGCCTCCCACTAGTAGTATGATGTTATAACGATAAAGAAATAGCCCTAGATATAATTGCACAGCATGCCCTGAATATGACTGAGACAAGTAGTGAACCACCATGTTTACCATACAAAACCAGAAGGCAAGCCGCCACCTCATGAAATTATATAATACTACATGACTGAGAGAAAAAGCAAACCCCTGTTGAAATATGTCACACTGCATGATTGAGAGAAGTGGTAAATCATCACATTAACCACACAAAACGTAAAGGAAAACCACCAGTTGAAAATGTATCATACCGCATGACATGGTTGATGACGGGAGAGAAGTTGGTGGGTCCATGGAGCTGAACTTTGGCCAGAGAGGCTTGATAGGCTTGGAGGACTCCATGCACTCCTTGGCAGTAGGGATTGCTGGGATTGAAGGTCTGCCATTTAAAAAACAAAAAAATTTAAAAATTCAAATTAAAAGGGAGCAAATTATGACAGAATGGGATGTTACTATTGCAAATTGAGCATGTGGATGTTGACTATGAGACATCGATGGATAGAAAGTACTTATCTTATCTTTCCACAATTTAACAATCTTTATATCATTATTATCATCATCATCAGCCTTTTTCATCCAGAAGTGGCATATAGTCATTCATTTCCTAGACAACAGACAGGATGTCTTCCCAGCTTCTATGATGACAACATTAACAACCAATATCAATTTACACCAGGTTTCTTGCCAAAGATGTCAATTGTTGCAGGTCTCTTTAAGTATTCAATTTTGGCAGTGTGGATTGCTTTTTAGTTTCAAAAGACCATTGTGTGGAGAAAGATTTGTTGCTGAGTTGAGAGTGAATGTCCTGGGTATCTTATTCTGTTTTTCTGAAGTAAAATTTCTTTTTTAGCTAAGGTGCTTTGGTTTCTTCTCAAAATGTGGCAAAAATAATGCCATCTGTTATCAAAGTTTTTTGAAGCGAGGCATTTTTTTTCCTTTGCATTTTGGAACATTTTAACTGGATATTGTCTTCCAAGGATTATCAATTCTTGTTTTCTATTGGAAACATCTAGTTTTTCTCCTTTGATTTTGATCAAAACACTGCTGTTGTGTGTAAGGACGGATTTAATGAGAACGAGAACATTGTGCAGTTTGAAAAGATTTGTCCATGATCCTCTGTCTTAGGCAGTTGATTCCAACCCATTCTAATTGAACGTCATCTCCTTTGAATCTGCATCCAAATCTTGTCTCCGTGTGGTTTGTGCTCTGTCTCTCTGTACTCTCTTTGTGGTTCGATTTCTTTTAATGTATTCAACTGGCTCCCCTAAGGTCTGTCCTATCCATCACTAGAAATTTCTACTAGTAATATTTATTCTTGACAAATTCTCTTCCATGATGAATAATTACTAGTTTTATATGTATATAAAGCACTGATATTACAACAAATTATCCTTTTT
The DNA here is from genome assembly GCA_039654525.1 of Melibe bucephala. NCBI lineage: Eukaryota > Metazoa > Mollusca > Gastropoda > Nudibranchia > Dendronotidae > Melibe > Melibe bucephala. The sequence goes on along the minus strand of JBCJKE010075469.1, from coordinate 13,789 downwards.
TTTACAAGGATAGAAAGTACTTATATTTCAACAACAAATTACTTATTTTATACAGATATAAAGTAATTACATTCAAACAAAACACAAGCCTTATATGAACATTTTTTTTTAATTTATATGGAAATAAAGGACATAGATCAAATCAAAATAACTTCAGTATATGAATATAAAGTACTTATTACATAACTAAGGATTACCTGATTTACAAGTATGTAAAGTATATTACAACAAAATGCCTGTTTTATATGGATATATAAAGTACATGTCTCCTCTTCATAGAATATCCTTCCCAGACTTAGCCTCTCTCACAACTGTTCAATACATGTTCCCGACTCACGCTGCTCTTCCGCTTTCTGCCATTGAGCAAGTCATCCAGTGGCATATGTCTAAAGTCCATCATCTGCTAGGTCTGCCTCTTCTTTTCTTCCTTGCCACCATGCCTTCTAGTTAAAAAAAAAAAACTTTTCTGAAGTTTCTGAAGTGAAGTGTTTGTTTTAATTTTGTCAATGGCCATGATTTTTGTCTTTTTGGTATTGAGTAGAAGATCCTTATCCTCCCTCTGCTTTTTCATAGCCTGCACTATTTCAATAAGTCCACATGTATAACATATGTACTTATTTCAAAACAAAATATATGTTTTATATGGATACAACATACTTATAAGAAAGGAAATCAACTAGAAGATTCTTACTCACCACTGGAAATTCATGTGAAACTGTATCACTTCCACCAACCTTTGCTCCAAAGCCAAGAACTGGAAACATTTTGTCACTGTAAAGCATCATAAAAATGACATCGTGAAGTGTGAGTATTAATTCAGCCAACTTTTATAATTATTATAAGTAAACAATTATACATCACCTCTTTAGTAAAATACCAACACTATACAAATAAGTATTAATCCTATTAAAAGAAATTCATTTTAGATTGGTTTCATAAAAAATATTAGTGAGAAACTGTTGCTGCTTAATTTGTATTCCCATATTGAATGACTGGATGGGTACCATCACAAACTGAATGGTCGGATTGCCTTGTGTTACATGGGATGCATCAGGCCTAACATTACTACCCTGTAATACTAATACTGATGTTAGGGCTAGGGGAAGAAAGTGTGAACTGTTTGTCACCAAGCAAGAACGAGAATTTTTCATGAAGTAGAAAGAGGTAGCTGAGCCAGCCAATGTAATCATCTACTTTCAAACCATCCCCATTTCTCAGGTACTGCAAACTTTGGGCCAATTCAACTCTAGGTCACATTCAGACTCTGTAACAAATCAGAATCGGTTCTAATGATGTCAATGCTGAAGAATTGGTGGGAATCATTCAGCGATAGCATTTTCCACATGCCTGTACTCACGTGTCGTAATCTTGAATTATTTCACCTACTGCTTTGATAGCAGCAGCATACTGGTTGGGCTGGTAGGGGTTCATGAAGTGCAAGGACGAAGACTGCATTGGATTTCCATTGGATGCTGTGTAGTCAATGGCAACAGTGAAATTCATTTGAAGGCTGTGGATAGGAAGAAAATTTATAGGTAAACATACTTTAAGAGTACATGTTTGGTCAAATAAAACATGTGAGAATGCACATTTGGCTATATAAAACTTGTGAGGAATGCACATTTGGCTATATAAAACTTATGAGAATGCACATTTGACTATATAAAACTTGTGAGAATGCACATTTGGTTATATAAAACTTGTGAGAATGCACATTTGGCTATATAAAACTTGTGAGAATGCACATTTGGCTATATAAAACTTGTGAGAATGCACATTTGGTTATATAAAACTTGTGAGAATGCATGTTTGGTCAAATAAAACTTGTGAGAATGCACGTTTGGTTATATAAAACTTGTGAGAATGCATGTTTGGTCAAATAAAACTTGTGAGATTGCACATTTGGTTATATAAAACTTGTGAGAATGCATGTTTGGTCAAATAAAACTTGTGAGAATGCATGTTTGATCAAATAAAATTTGTGAGAATGCACATTTGGTTATATAAAACTTGTGAGAATGCATGTTTGGTCAAATAAAACTTGTGACAATGCACATTTGGCTATATAAAACTTGTGAGAATGCACATTTGATTATATAAAACTTGTGAGAATGCATATTTGATTATATAAAACATGTGAGAATGCACATTTGGTTATATAAAACTTGTGAGAATGCATATTTGGTTATATAAAACTTGTGAGAATGCACGTTTGATCATATAAAACTTGTGAGAATGCACATGTAGTTATATAAAACTTGTGAGAATGCATATTTGGTCATATAAAACTTGTGAGAATGCATATTTGGTCATATAAAATTGTGACAATGCATATTTGGTTATATAAAACTTGTTTGAATGCATGTTTGATCAAATAAAACTTGTGAGAATGCATATTTGTTTATATAAAACTTGTGAGAATGCACATTTCATTATATAAAACTTGTGAGAATGCATATTTGGTTAATAAAAGTTGACCTACCCGCCCTTAAGAAAATCTAGAAATGTGTACTGAGGTTGGATTTTGCAACTGAGAACATTAATCTGAAAAAGAAAAAAGATAAGAAATCAACAACAAACATTTTTTTTTTTATTTTGAACGTATTTCCATACATATATTGGTGAGAGAAAAAGAATGAAAAGCAGAGTAAATGCAACAATGCAGATATATAATTGGTTTTGTTTGATTTCATTTAAAGGATGAGGAGATATGTGCTCTCAATAAATGATGACAATCTATTTATTTGTATTAGATGGCTGGCCAGGTAAAATCTATTGTTGGCAAGTTGTATTAGATGGCTGGCCAGGTAAAATCTATTGTTGGCAATTTGTATTAGATGACTGGTCAGGTAAAATCTATTGTTGGCAGTTTGTATTAGATGGCTGGCCAGGTAAAATCTATTGTTGGCAATTTGTATTAGATGGCTGGTCAGGAAAAATCTATTGTTGGCAATTTGTATAAGATGGCTGGCCAAGTAAAATTATGGCATACACCAAGATAGAAAATAATGGCAAATATTAGTTTACCACATATAAGAAAACAAATTTAAACAACAGCTAAAACAGAGAACCAAACAAAGACAAAACAACAAATCCAAAAAATACAGAGATTAAACAAAATCAAGCAAAACAAAAAAAAGCAAAAAAAAAAGCAAAAGACTCACTTTTTGAACATCCTACCTCACTGTTTATATACCAATACTAAGAAAAAAAGAAAATTACAAGGAAGAAAGACAAGAAATTAAAGATAACAGTAATAATGAGTAAGATCGCATAGATTGAAGATAACAGTAATAATAACAAATAATATCATATTGATTGAAGAAAGAAGTAATAATGATAAGCAAAATTGCATTGATTTGATTGAAGAGAGAAGGAATAATAGGAAACAGAACCATATTGATTGAAGTGAGGAGGAATAATGGGTAGCAGAACCATATTGATTGAAGTGAGGAGGAATAATAGGAAACAGAACCATATTGATTGAAGAGAGAAGGAATAATGGGTAGCAGAACCATATTGATTGAAGTGAGGAGGAATAATGGGTAGCAGAACCATATTGATTGAAGTGAGGAGGAATAATGGGAAACAGAACCATATTGATTGAAGTGAGAAGGAATAATGGGTAGCAGAACCATATTGATTGAAGTGAGAAAGAATAATGGGAAACAGAATTGCATTGATTGAAGAGAGGAGGAATAATAGGAAGTAGAACCATACTGATTGAAGAGAGGAGTAACAACGACAAAAATTACCTCTCCAGAATTTTTGTAGTTTTTCTTTTTTGATCGCTTCTTTTCGTTAATGACCTATAAGAAAGTAACAAAGTGATACAATATTTACAGGTTAACATATAAATTATTTCACAAGATGTATATGCAAGCAAAGTTATCACACAAAGTGTTGGTAAATTTTATTATGTTTAAATGTGCATTAGAATGACATTAATATATTATGGGTATAATCCTTGTGGATATATGAAAGGTTCTTTTCCTTCTGTCCTTTTCAGTCAAGTATATTTTTTCAATACAGGGAAAAAAAATTAAGATACACAGGAAAACAATAAAATTCTATTATGAAATAATCTTATGATGATAAAGGTATTAACAGATGTCAGAATACAAAAGAGCAAAGCTGTTCGTAATATGTAATACTTACAAATAAAAAATGAAGTCTACATCATACACAGTTGTTTAATTCAAGCATAATATTACCAACTATGCAAGTCTCCTTATTGTAAACAGTCATACTAGTCTAAGTGATGTCATCAGTCATACATACATGGCTTCATAATGTTACCGATCAATTTCTTACAACAACCCCTACGATTCCCCTACGATTTTATATCAATTTACAACTTCATCCCTTTTCATATTTTTGCATACAACAATTCCAAGGATTCAATATCAGTTAAAGACTGTATCCATTTTCATATTCTACCCTATAGCTACAAGGATTTCATTTCATTTTCAGAGATCCCATGATCTATTACTCTCTTCTAAAATCTTTACTTATGACAGAAGCCACTGTGGGTGATTAATTTTCCCTTTCTGTTTATCTCAAAGCACAGTGTCCGTTATATCATTCTTGATCTTTAACCAATAACAGTCCATCTAGCTCATACCATTCTGGCAACAGCCATACTGATGAAACCAGCATATATCTATTACTGCCATAAGGTTATATAGAACAGGTGAACAAAAATGGCATTACCTCAAATGAAGCTGATGAACTCAGTGAATCAGACAACTCAGCCAAATTTGTGGTAAACTGGCCAATAAAATCATGCCTGTATGGGAAGTGAAAGAAAAGAAACAAAGCAATACATTAAATAACCAAAATACAACAAAGCTAAAAACAAAAAACAAAACAAACAAACAAAAAAACAACCAACAAAGTAATGATCTTTCAATGACTGTTTGAATCCCTATAAGTGAATTTCAGTTAAAAAAAACACCAAAATCAAAACAAAAACAAACAAAAAAACTAATGAACTTCACTCTTATAATCTGTTTAAAAAGAATCCTCTGTTTTACCTCCAATAGAAATATCCACACAAAGATACAGTTATCCAGCATCACAATTATAATCACTTATAACAGCATCTCCTGCTTCATCTTCAATAGAAATGTCTGTACAAAAACATAGCTTATGGATTCCCACCTATAACACCTTAAACAGCATCTTCTACTTTACCTCACATATATGTTGAAATATCTACACACAGACACAGCTTATAAATTCACTCTCATAATCACTTTAAACAGCAGCTCATGCTTTACCTGCAGTGGAAGTAAGGCCCACTGGCCTGTATGAAATGTTGGTATCTAAATTATGAGGTTATGAGATCCAATCCCATACATCCCTGTGTGATAAGCCATCACATGTGTCCTTCTCTAGTCAAATCTGATTCATTGGCAGTAACAAGAATCCTTCTCCATTTAAACCTGTACAACTAGCAGTTAAAAGAATCGTTCTCCACTCAAACCAGTATCACACACATCGTGATCTTAGGCCTTCACTGAAACCCTTTTTTGTTTGTCACTGGTTTTATATAAATCTAGTTGGTATGAACAATTTTCCACAATATTTTTTCCCCGGACTCACCCTCCGTCAGCATCCCAATCATAGCATTCCGCTAGTATGGTTCTGGAAAAACAAATGATGGAACACAAAATTATTTCAAATTGAAATGCTTAATGACTTTATTTATTTATTTAATATTTTTATGAGAAATTAAAATTATTTAAATGGAAAATATTTAATTTTAATCCTCTACATGTATGAGTCTTGAAATCTTAAAAAAAAAAAATTAAACATAGTCTACAAAAGCTAACACTGCCCTTTTAAACTGTTGCCAAACTGTCAGCCAATAGCCTCTATAAATTCCAAGGAATACTGATGAAATAAACACAATTAAAAAAAAAAAAAATTGCATGCACTGACAATTTAAAAAACCCTACATAAAACATGCTGCTGTATGCTATGTAATTAAATCAGGGTATGCAAAATTTTAATGAAATATAAATACTAAATCAAAACTTGGGTCTTGGGTGGTTGTGGTAGTTGGGCTGGTGGGAGGGATGGGGGTGATTCGAAGTGATCCTACATAAGAAATCACTGCCACACGTACCTGTGTTTGTCTCCATTACACAGAAGTCGAAGTGGTATACAAAAGGGTTGCCAGGTTGGATTCAATGTATTTTTCACCACCTCTGTTTTATGCACCAGGGTATAGCTGTTGTGAAAAACGTCAAAATCATAATCTTAGGGATAATGAAAGTATTGATGATGATGATGATGACGATGATGATGATGATGATGATGATGATGATGATGGTTGTCATTAAAAAATGGTGATATTATCATATTTACATCGTTGGAATATGTCTAGAAATTTATATCCCATATTTAGTAGTACTGAGGCTACTAAAGATATTAAATATGTAGGCCTAGATTCATGCGTCCCATTGACAGATATTATATTTAATGTCTTATTCATTGATGACTGAATGTGAAAAATGAGCATATTTTAAAGGTATTAATAAATATAATCATTTATTGATTGACGAATCATCAGCTTGAATCTAATTTATCCAGTTTGCCTGCTGAACTGTCTCATCTACGACACAGATGTCACATTAGTAAAAGCTTTCTGGAAAGATTGATAATCTCATAGTCTATATGGTCTCTTGACATAGTTTAATAAAAAAGAAAAAAAGATAGATGGTCTCTCGATATAATAAAACAAAAATGAAAAAAGTAAAAGAAGCTTCTGTTTCCATTGAGCTCTGTTGACCATAATAACAAAAGAACTAATTAAGAACATTTCTTTAGTGCTCTTTTCCTTTGTGATAAAGGCTCAAGGAGTATTACAAGCTACATAATATTATAAGTATAAAAAAATACAATAGTATCAATGTGACTAAAGTTGATTTACATACCTCATATCTTCGTTGACACGATAAAATTTAAGAAAAGGATCAGATTTGCCGAATAAATCTTTTTTGTCCAAGTGAGATCCTTTCATTTGAATTATAACTTCATCCTGCAAAAGATATGATCTTATGTACATATATTATGTTTCATCATAATTAAACACACAAAAAAAGGGGGAAATTTGAAAATCCTGTTTAGACCAAGTGTTACTCTAATTCAGAATCAAGTAGAACTGGATCAAAAGGGCAGACATAAGGGAAAATGTAGATTTCATTATCAATTCACTAGATACAATTTTCTCTCCCTTCTCATTGAATTTCTCTGTAAAACATTCCAGCTAGTTTTGTGTTATCATTCAGAAATATCTTTTCATGTAAATGCTACAAATCTTTTAAACAAAGAAAAATATTAACCATTTTACAGTCTTTTGAAAACAAAATGTCAATTCAAAATTGAATGAAAAGTCTTTACCTTACAAGAGCTGACTTCTTCAGTTCTGACTGTGAAATTTCAAGAAAGAAGTAATGAATATTAAACTTTGTTCAAGGTCAGCAGGTCCAGTCAATGTATTAGACTGGTAGGATCGATTTTACTTGACACTTATCCATCATTTCAACCCCTATATAAAACTTACCTTTTTATACTTAACTATTTCACAAATGCATTCACCATACTTTAATAACATTCAGTAATATTAATAAAATAATGCCAAACAAACACAAATCAAATCTACCAATCTGGACTCAATGAATATCCCCTAAAGTTAACACTATGCACTGCATTAATATGACAACTTTTTAAAATATTTCTCTATATTTTATGATTTCTCTTGTTTTTGGAACACTTAAGCAAAGAAATAATGTAACAGATTGTGTGATTCTGAATGTAACTCAAACAAATAATGAGATAGTGAATTATACTAACCTATGATAATCTGTCCTGATCTGCTAGATGGGCCTCTGGATAACATAAAAAATAGGTCACATTTTGATAAACATTTTCATCGTACAGATAATCAGTGTGCAATAAATATCACTAACAAATGACTGAATGAGAAGCCTTTTTTATCTGCTACATATATCTATATTTTATCCAAGACATTTGAGAACATTTTTGAAAATCTTTGGATAGCAAATTAAATATATGGATAACAGATAACAATAATAAAAAAAATGAAATTGACAAATAATAAAGAAAAAAAGAAACACACATTAGTGAACACAAAATGACAACAAAAACAACCAAATTTTTTATTAACATATTCTTGTTTATACATGTATAAACTTAACAAATTATACTGATACAATGCTATCCCATAGAAATGGTTTTTATCAACTTTATTCCATTTTATTTGTTAGTAAAACAACACGTTTTCACACAAAAATATTTCTTGTGAAAGTGGCAAGTTTTCTTACAAATACATCACTTGGAAAAGTTTACACATAGAAACATCTGCTGTGAGAACTGATATAAGTTTAATTACAAAACTATCTTCTGGGAGTGACGCAAGTTTATTCACAAAAACATCTGTTGGGGAAGCTACAAAGTTACTCACAATAATATCATCTGGCTAAGATGCAAATCTATACACCAAAAAGTATCTTCTGGGTAATCCTCAAATTTACAAATAAAAATATCTTCTGCTTTCTGCAAATTTACACTTAAAAATATTCAAATCACAAATGTAATGTATCAATACTTACATCAATTTTCCCTCGTATCGGGCATTAGGTGCACTGACTAGTTCACCCAATGAGCATTCCATACTGCCAAGAAAATCCTGTTGTCAGGTAAAAAAAAAAGCAAAAAGATTCACATCACTCACATATTATTATTTATTGGTCGCACATTGATTTTCTAGTAAAAACAAAGGAAAAGAAAAAATGAGGAGATTATCATAATATTTCTCTCTATAACCATTTCATCGAATGTAGGTATATATATATACATACACACACACACACATACACGCACACACACACACACACACACACATATACACTCACACACACACAAACACTTTTACTGTGCTCACATATACTCTGGCGACCATAGTCAGATGTTGCTAATCTCTTTTCTTCTATGCCCTCTAGAAATGGCATCTTATTTCATGGAGTCAGACCCACTTAATTAGAATCTCAAGAGAACTACTAAAACATTTCAATTTATTTAGAATTTCGACTTTCCTTACTTCAATTATCACTGCATGAGACGTTCAACCTTTACAAACACATAAAAGAAACACTTGCCTTTTTCTTGCCTTTAATCAATTTAATTTTATCGTTATCAACATTTCAAAACATGATGGACGTTTTTCTGTTTTGAGTGTGTGAGATATACTTTGTGTTTGCTCTATGCCAATGATGTAAAAATAGCATTGTTTTAGTGTTTACTCCATGTAAAAAACAAAGAAAACAAAAAACAACAAAAAAAAAAAACCACAAAAAATAAAACAAATCAAAAACAAACCCTGGGGCAACAGCAACACAGAACTCCTAACAGAACATGCAGCCAGATAGGCACTATACATCATTTTTTCGGTTGGAGAAATTACTGTTTTACGGCAAGGAACTCATTACACCTGTGTGGAATGAGGAAAATACGGCATACCGGAAAACCTTTCCCATGGGTTTGCAACATGACTCGAACCTGCAACCTTTCGTTTACGAGCCATGTGTCTAAACATTAGACCATGCTTCCTTCAAACGTCAATGTTACTCGTGGTGCTTATGTGTTTACTGTCTCTCTCTCTAGGTTGCTTCTGGAGATATATGTATGCCAATGTTACTCCTGGTGGTATTGTGTTAGGTGGATAGGCAGGTACAAAGGGCAAGTCCCAATTAATAGAGAACTGGATTAACCAGACTTGGAACAAGCAAACTTGACTGTGCTACAAAACCAACTCCAAACACAGAAATAAACATAAATGTGACAAACCAATATGAACTCTACACCGCTGACAAAAAACCAAAAACAAAAGCAAACAAGCAAAAAAACAAACAAACAACAAAACAAAACAAAAAACAATCTAATTTTTTTTTTTAATAAAACAAAACAAAAAATGAACAAACAGAAAGAAACTGAATCTTACATGGTTTTCCAAATTTGAACTGCTGCTGTCAATATCATACCTGAAAGAATGAAAAGAGACATAGAGATGAATTTCTGCCTTTAGACAAAGATGGAAGCACTTAGTCTCTAAGTCTACTTCTATTCACTAAGTCAATTTCTTTGCACTGTGTATATTTCTACTCGCTAACTATGCTTTATTGTATTACAAAGTCCACTTCTGATCTTTGTCCTAAGCCCACTTCTATTCATTAAGTACACTTCTTTGTACCAAGTCCACATCTACAAAGTCCACTCCTTTTTCTTAAGCCCACTTCTATTCACTAAGTTCACTTCTTTATGCTAAGCCCACGTCTACAAAGTCCCTAAGTCACTAAGTTCACTTCTTTATGCTAAGCCCACATCTACAAAGTCCCTAAGCTCACTTCTTTATACTAAGCCCACATCTACAAAGTCCACTTCTTTGTATGTATTAAGCCTACACTTATTCACTAGGTCCACTTCTTTGTACTAAGCCCACACCTCTTAGGTCCACTTCTTTGTACTAAGCCCACTTCTATTCACTAAGCTTACTTCTTTATACTAAGCCCACATCTACAAAGTCCACTTCTTTGTATGTACTAAGCCTACACTTATTCACTAGGTCCACTTCTTTGTACTAAGCCCACACCTCTTAGGTCCACTTCTTTGTACTAAGCCCACTTCTATTCACTAAGAACACTTCTTTGTACTAAGCCCACTTCACTTACTAAGTCAGCTTCTTTGCATTAATTTCACTTCTATTCACTAAATCAACTTCTTTGCACTAAGCCAACTTCAATTCACTGAGTCAATTTCTTTGCATTAAGCTCACTTCTTTACGCTAAGTCCACTTCTTCTTCTGTACAAAAAAGATCATGGAACAGTGTGTTAACTGACATCAAAGTTAGTCCAAACCCAATAAAATAAGACTGAGGACCAGTGATGATAGTAATGATAATAATAAAAATAATAACAATCATCATCATCATCACCACCACCACCACCACTGCCACCATCATTATATTAATAATAGCGACAATGATAATAATTTACAGATTTGATTTGTTGCATATGACAGTTCTGACAGACTGACAATTCTGCAGAGTCTCCATTCTAATTAAGAATACAAGGTATGTATGCATACTCACACTTCAAATTGAATTTTCTGTCTCTCTTCAAAACAATAGTCCACAATGAATTTCTTCATGAAATCTGGATTCAGATTATTCTGAACTATCTCAGTTCTCCCAACCTATAAAAATAAGAAAAATAAAAGTACAATTCTTGTAAAATTGTAAAGGCCATGTCCAAAATAGATCTTTAAGTATTCCAACAAGACATGTGGTGTGAGACTAGCATATATATGGTTTTCAAGTTGAACGGTAAAGCACAAAAGGATGACTTAAGTTGTCATGGGAAAAGGCAATGGAAGAGGAAAATAAAAGAGCAGAGAGGTGTCATATCTCAGACAGAAGTGGGGACAATGCATATCTCATAAATCTCAGAAATTCAAAGAGGGAAAGGTCAGGGACACTTATGCTTATGGAAAAGAAGAATAAAAACAAGATGTATGTGTGTGTGTGTGTGTGTGTGTGTGTGTGTGTATGTGTGTGTGAATGTTGTGTATGTGTGATAACAAGGGGTTATCACTCATCTTTTCCATCTATACAATTGTCTCAACTTCCTAATACAAGGGCAAAATGTGGTCAAAGAGTTACAATGTGCTCATCATACATTGACTTTTATGTTAATCGAAGAGTTAAAAGAATCTAAGTTCATACAAACCTCAAGAATATTCCTTGTCTTCGGATCTGTCATCCTGACAACACACATTGGATCAGACTTAGAGAGGATGTCATGATCAGACAGATTGCTTTGAGGAGAAAAAGACATAAGGAGAAACATTTCAGTAAGAGAAAAATCATGTCATATTGTTATTGCCTTTGGAGGATAAAAGGACAAATGATAAAAAGCAGATGCTTACAAATGGAAACATTTGAATAAAACTGTAAAAACAAGTATAAAGAGAAAAACAAATGAAAAAGACAGCAGGGAAATAAAATGCAAACTTTCCTTCTTTCTTTGTCAATGTCCATTTTAACTGTCAGTGTATGGTGCTGAAGTTCCTGAAATGATTTTTCTCCAGCCATCTCCATTCTAAATTTTCCTGTTTCCTCCTGTGAGAGATAGATTTCTATTCTTTACAGCCTCTTTTAGATCATCCTCCCACTTTCTACAAGGTCTGCTTTTTGTAAATGTGTGTATGTATTTCTTCCAATCGAAGCTTCATTTTTTCTTTGATATCAATTTTGACATTCTGGTTCCAACATGCTGTTCATTTCTTATCTCCCTTTACAAAGTAGCTATTGTGACTCAAGTCCGAAAAGCCTCCCGTGGCTATTCGGACTCAGGCCACACATTGCGATGGGCCTATGCTGGTTGCCTGGGACTCTGACGATCACGTGAGTGGTTGCCGGGAGGACTAGATAGGTCAAGGGCATCTACTGTTTAATTTTAGTGCTTTGGTGTGAAACATGTTTCGCTTCTCTTTTGTGAAATTGGCTTTTGGGAAATCTTTTGTGCCATTATTCAGTTCTATCTACTCTTCACTAATGTATCTTTTAATCATAGATTGGTTTATATCTGCTTTTCTTCTGGTTTACTAAATTGTTCTACTTTGATATTCAAAGAATTATCATTGCACTTAGTACATTACTTACCGACAAGACACGCTAATTTCCACCTTGGTGAAAGGTAAACTGGCTGCTGTTCCAGGAACAAAAGACTGTTCCATGATCACATCAAGATGTTGAAGATTTCAATTGACAGCTAATATTCAACCTAACTTTACAACAATGCCTGCAATCAATATTCAAGTATGTTTGTTCCAAACTTTCAAATATAATATTTTGTTATCATCCAGTAAGGATAAATCTTGATTGCTCAATTTTTTTTTCTTATATATCTTGTGCTTGTATAGTATTCCGTTGGCTTGACTGAAAAAAAATATGGTAAAACAGATTAATTTTCACATAATTCTCATTTGCACCTGCCTTATTTATCATGTTTATATTATATATATATATCCGTGTGTGTGTGTATGTGTATGTGTGTGTGTGGGTGTTAAATTAATTACTTTCTACAGTTATTATTTAAAAACTAAAATTCTTATCAGGCCTTACTACAATGTATACTGTACGTATGTATGTTATGTAAAGTTTGTGCTAGGATAGGTCTTGAATTCTTTTCTACAATTTTATTCCTTTTGTTTACAAACCAGATTGCCAATTTTTTTTTTTTTTAATCTTAATTGTTGCTGGCAAAGTTCTATTTGAAATTTCCAGTGGGCAACGTGCTTTGCAACTGTTTCTCCCTCCTATGTGACCGAACACACAACTTTGTGACCTTACTGAGAAGACCTTATTCGTCCCAGAAAAACGAAGAACTCAATGAGGAACATAAGAATTTGGTCTAAAACATTACACTACAAATAAGATAAAGTGAGATCTTATATTATGAAGGCCAAACAGTTGATTTATTTAATAAGGAGAAAAATGGCCAGTTAGTTTATATTTATAAGGAGAAAAATGCAGGCAGATTTGGAGCCTACAACTATAGTATAACTACAGACTACAAGTACAGTTACAGGTATTACAAAATGAACAAATTGTAGTGGATGTATCTGGGGGGGGGGGGGGGGGTGGGGGGGGGGGGGGGGGGGGGGGGGGGGGGGGGGGGGGGGGGGGGGGGGGGGGGGGGG
>JBCJKE010075247.1:0-11504 GCA_039654525.1 Melibe bucephala | reverse complement strand
CTGAGTGCCCGCTCCGCCTAAGTGCCCGGTTAGGCTGCTTCCCGACCACCGGGCACTTAGGCGGAAACTACTGTAAAAGGAAAATCGAAACAAACGAACAAATGTCCAAGATTCTGCCCAGGTAGTGTGCTTAAGACCCTACATCTCTGACTATGAAATGAAATGCAATGTTCACAAGGCTCATTTAAATCAATATAAGTAGCAGTGGCAGAGCAAAAATAATGTGATTAAGAATATCTGACTATTTCAGTAGGGTAAATTTTGGCAACATTGAAACAAAATCAACAAAGGTTCTGTATGTCATCCACCAATGAAACCTGGGTTCCCGTGCATCACATAAACGATACCAATCCAATTACTACTCTTTCTTTCCCAGGGTAATCCGCGGCATGCGGGCCCTTGGCCGCACTGCAGACACTGCTGTAGATGGTGCAAGGGCGTCAACATATGGTATAGGCTGTGAACTTTTCTGTTGAGTTGAAAAAAGAACATAAGAAGTAAAATGTAATTAATTATAAGTAATGTAAAGCTAATAAACCCTTCAGCCAAACAAAAAAAACCAAAAACAATCTCACTGATTATCCAGACACAGTCACAATAGATTCTCCAAATCTTAAAGTTTTCCTTATTGAAAATGAAAATTACACAACAGACATCCTGTGATGAGAACCCTAACTAAATTTTTCATTTTGTTACTCGCGTTGCTGTCTTAAATATTGTTGAAGATAAAAAAGATTTCAAATAATTAAAAGAGCTCTTATTTTTTTCCTTTTAAATACCTTCAATTGACATGAAGAGACTTCACTTAAACAAGAACAGCCCCACTTAAATATGAATGTATTATTTACGCATTTGAAGGAGTACTGTCATTATGTAATTAAAGAAAAATACGAAGAAAATATCTAGGCAAGTAGAAAATATCTACATAGAATCATTGTGAACAAATTTGGATACCCCTCATTTCGCTAAACTGAATCCTGTCCAGACATACTCTAACCTGCAAATTTTACATCATCTCAAAAGAGGAATTTATTCTATAGCGCATTCATAAGTGCCGATTGTATGTCTTAAAACAGGATGGTAGTCTAATGGAAGGTTAACAAAAAGTTAACAACCCACAATGAGTGAAAGGTGAAAACACAAAAACCAGTGAAAACATAACATGTTAACATAACTAGCAGATGACTGCAACCATAAATCGAGTTTAAGTAGAATATTTTAACAGAAGAAATGATTTTTAAAAAATTACTTTTTTATAGTCAGCAGTTACCCACTTAAAACTTGCTCATCATAGTCACAAGCTTGTTGATGCCATGAGTTTATTGCCATGATATAAATGTGCCTCTACGACAGAGAGAGGACTGAATTTCACATCAAAGTCTACTCACCTGGTTCAAGAAGAAATGGTCCGGCAGTGCCAGGTTGCCCTTGAGAATGGTGTTGACCCTTCTAAGCACGAACCTGGGTAAGGTGGTGCTGATCAGCAGCAGCCCTTTGGCGGGGTCAACGGCACGTATGATTCCTGTAGGATTATATTAAAAAAATCAGAGCTCATAGCACTCAAAATAATATATATATACATATTATGCAATTTGGAGTAATGTTGAAGTAGTTTAATCACACATGACCTTTTTGTGTAGAGTATTCAGTGATTAACTAAACGATGAATGGCCTCCAAAATGGCAGATCAATATAGTCTTCAGTGACAAGCCATATGAATATTCCTCTTTGTCCCTCCCTCTTGTTACTGACTATGCCTTCTATGGAATAATCTTTCATAATAGAGTGGTGCGAGAATGCATAGGTGCTGCATTCAAAATGTTGTTCAAGGACCATCAGCCCACAATGTGCACAAAAGAGTAGCGTTACCCCTTTGTTCACCAAGGCAGGGCGGGACCTGTGCTGTGTTTTGGCTGACCAGATGACCAAGGTGAAAATTTGCAGTGTATTATGAGACGATCGGTTCAAATCTCTGTTCTTTCATTGCCTTTGTGAGAAGTGTACTTTTATAAGTGTTGACATTGAGACACAAATGACTTATTCTAGAGGTTATGAATGGGATGGCTGTACTTTGTGTGAACATCCTTTCCTATAATTGTTGTTTATTATGGGCCCAGTGAAAAGGATCGGATTATAAGACAAAAAATCTGGTGTGAAAAGCATGTTATTAGAGGGGTATTTTGAATAGAAGAAAATACTGTTTCATGAAAATAGCTGATTATTAAGTAATGTAGATTCTAAAAAGGTGAGCTATAACACTGTCACTGCTGTACTACAATCTTACCTAAGCCTAAACATTCACAAACAGGCATTTCTTGAAACAGCCAAGGAAGATCTTCCTCCTCTTTAGTTGTCTGGAAATAAAAATAATGTAAAGAATAAAAAAAGGTTCAATATACTCACAAGTGTACACAATCACTTGTGTACACTTGTGAGTATATTGAACCTTTTTTTATTACAAAACAAACAGTTGCTGACCCTTGCATAATTGCCTCCTACAGACACACTTGTCCAGCTGGTTGTATCACTTCTGATCTTAAATTTCTACACTCCAAGAACAGGCCAAATGAGCAATCGATGACATATTACTTAGCCATAATTATGCAAATTATAAGCAATCTCTGTCAGTACAATGGCACCACTTTCTGGATTCTAATCAAATCTTACAAGTGTGAACATAATAGAATTTTCAGATCACCCCCCTCGGTAAAAACAGAGACCCATTGTTACATATACCCTTCCTTTTTAACCTTAGACAGTGCGTATTGTCCCGAGGAAAATGTGTTCAAAATTTGAGACTGAAAAGCCGATACAGTGGGAAATACGAAAAAAAAAACAACCCAAAAAACAGACATTGCATACTGGATACAGAGGGAAGTATATCAAAAAAATTTGAGTCAGTGCAACAAAGGAAGCATGTAAAAAAAAAAAGGCTAGGTTTAAAAAAAAAAAAAAATCACAAAAGTTTAACTGACAATAAGAAGCAAACTAAAACAGATCTTCTAAGAATTATGAATCTCCATAATACAAAATGCCTAGGCCCAATTACCTTTGACAAATCAGCCTCACACAAAGCCACAACACTGGCATCAAGAGCGGGCAAAAGCTCTCCAGATGAAAGCCTGTGGTGGCATACATGGACAGCTAAATGCTTGTAGGGAACTGCATATGGCGTGAGTGACATCAGAGTCACGTCCTTCTCCAACCCCGACGACAATGATGACAGGAGGGCTAGATTACGAAGGTCCATAGGCTGTAGCTTTAAGCTGAAACTAAAACAAGAAGAACAGTGTTAAGCATAAATCATCTCTCCTTGAAATCTGCACAATAAATTGGCCCTGGGTGGAAGCTTCAGCGCTACATAAACTGATTGCATTATTATTATTATTTTTATTATTATTATTATTATTATTATTATTATTATTATTATGTATAAGAATTCAGTTATCTGTCCTTTAAGTTGGAAATTTTGATTCTAAGTTTTGCCTCATGCTCATACAGGCCTATGTGAGTGCGCATGCTAATTAAGTGCAACGGACCATTCATGCTCTCAAGAGAACATTTTTTAAAATTCCTAGTGTAAACTAAAAAGATCCAGTTTTCGTGTTTTCAATATAAGGAATATTAAAAACGGTACAATCAACAAAAACAAGAAAAAAACAAGTAAAAGGATAAATGTTTTCACTCACTCTCGCTTTGGACTAGCTAGTGAAGAAAGAAAAATAAGCTCATGTGCTTTAGTCTGAGCAACTTTTTCATCAACATCTTCAGGCTGTGAGAGGACAAAAAGAAGATATATATAAACAAACAAGAGCTTTTAAGGGAAAACAGCATCATTTAATATAAATATGCAAAAGCCACTGACTATCTTAAGAGGCCTACCAGGAGTCAGAAATTAATTCTGTGACTTTGATTCCCAACTGACTGAAGTCAAAATACTGAGTCTGATATTTAAAGACAATTAAATGTCCAATGAAATAAGTTGTCATTTCAAAAGTACTTTTTTTCAATCCCAAAATCAATTTCACCTTAACCTTGAAGTTCTGACTAATTAACCCCAGAGGCAAAGAACGAAGACACATTAATCATGAAATTACAAAACATAAGGTATAAAGATTCATAAAGATTCCATTAAAAATGCTCATCATTCACTATAATACTGAAATTGAATTATGCATCATAAAAGTAATTAGACTTGTTACTAATCTACAGAATCCGAGCAATTATCTGATGGAAATAATACTTTTACTTTTAATGAAATAATACTTTTACATATAATGTAAGTATTATCAAATTCTAAAAGCTTCCTTCTTTTCAGTAATATGAAGTAACAATCTTTCACAATTAAAAATTCACCTGAATTAAGTTTTGCAAGGACCGAGGGTGGAAGAAGGGGGGGAAAGGGAAGAGTATGGGTTGGATTGGAGGCATTTGACTGGGTGCAAGGGTGGGGTTTTGGAGTGTGGATTGACATGTGATGTATTTCTTACATGTGGGCAGCCATCTGATTCAAAGGGAAAGGGGAGTCTGTTGACAGGTTGAAGGGCTTGGACTGGGAAAAGGGAACAGGACGGGGACGGGGGAAATGGGGAGATGAGGGCTTTGTGACAATGGGCGTATAAAAGAATGGTGAATACTGGGCATTTGTTACTGATCCAGCCTTCGTCTAGAGCCACCATCTCCTGGGTGACAGGAGGGAAATTGCTGTACTGAATGGTACTCTCCAGTTGGACGACTAGGTCCGGTTTGACCAAGTTCATTGTGTCGATGAAGAGCATCAGGCCCACACCTGGAAAGCATGATGCAATAAATCAACAAAAACGAATAACACCCATGTTTCTAGAAGATTTTAAAGATGAGGCCCCTAAGACTCTGACAATTCCACTAACATTTAGTAATGAACATTCAATTTAGTTATCCTTAATTCTGTTTACACCTCTAAATATGTATATTAGTTGATGTAAAACACATTATTCACCCAGAAGAGTATGGAAGTGACATTCCTCAAAGTGTCGGGAGTACACTGAGCAACAATACGGCTATGCATAGGAAATAAACACACAATTTCATTGCAAGTATTTACTTCATCTTTGCTTTAAATCTTAATTCAACAACTTGTTAACTCCTTCTAAAGAAGAAAACTAACAGACTCTGAAACAATGTTATAAATTCATCTACATAATCGACTGATGAAGAATACAGGGTAATGGCTAAAAAGCAAAGTCTTAATATGTATTTAAAATTACTTACATAAAAGAGACAAAACAGAAAGAATAGGAGATATAAACTACAGAACTAACCTTCAGGAAAACCCATTGTGTTAACAACTAATGGCAAATATGACTTTGAGGCTATGTTAGAATATGCTTGAAGCACAAACTGAAGGCACCGTAAGTAATATCCAGGATCCTGAACAGGGTTCACGTCTCCAAAGAAGACCATTCTGAGGAAATAAAAATGACAAAGGAAAAATTTATGACTGAGTCTCCTCTCCAATCCATCATCAGCAAGACAAAGGTCAGAGGCATACTATGATTTTAAATCTTGGTTGAAAAACAAAAAAGGTAAGGAAATAAAATGTAAAATCTGCCTTTTTCACAGCCAATACATATGTTATATCCTTGGCTAAGATTCTTGTTCTTCTTATTGTTCATAAAAGCTGACAGACTCAGTCAACTGAGCATTATTGTCAACGCGACGCTGAAATCTAGTAGTTACATGTTAATGTTATACATTTTAGATTTTTTTTTATCTTCTTTATCTTTACTGCACTTTACACTAGCTGGCAGTTTATTCCGTAAAAGCACTGGGGAAGTATGAATATGATAGCCGTTTATGGCTATCTGCACTAGAAGATGGCAATGTAAATGTTTGAACATCAAATGGGGATTTTGTATGTAACATAAGCAGAGACTAAATCAAGCTCCAAATTATTGCATTTAATTTGTCAAAACCAAAATACACATCAACACTCGAAAATCACCTCTCCGCCTGTTTTTGGTGGCAAAATGGTGGACCTGAAATGAGCAAACAGAAAAAAAAACAGATAATAAAATTTAACAAATAATACAAAGTGATGAAATGTATTCATACAATGCCAGTACATTACTTTTCAATATAATTATTAAATACAATAGATAAAGTTGTACATAAAAATATAAATAAAAGGTAATTCCATCCAGCTTATACTGCAATGACTTTTCCAAACAAAATAGTTGAATATTCATCCCCATTCTGCAACATCAATGAAAAAATACTACACTGCTAGATGTGCTTATGAGAAGTAAGAAACATTAGCAAAGCATTGGGCACATTGAAAAATATTTCGATTAAGTTAACCAGTTTTCCCTCTTGGATCCTTCAATCTTTGAATATATCCCTTTTATTTCAATAACATGTCCACTCTAACATTCTTTTTATCCCTCTAACATTCTTTTTATCCCTCTAACATTCTTTTTATCCCTCTAACATTCTTTTTATCACTCTAACATTCTTTTTATCCCTCTAACATTCTTTTTACCCCTCTATTCTGTTTTGATGCCTTTATTAACTACATAAAAAAAAACAAAAAACAATTGCATCTGAATGATAGTTGTCTGCTCCTTCTCAGTGTTATTTACAACCTGATTAAATTTTACAGTCTGTTAATGGGGGTAAGTCTGGAAATAAGGCTACAATTTGACCATAAGACAAGTGTGCAGTGTAAAATCAGTCTGTTATCATTACGAACATTCTCAACAAAAAATAGTGATTAGACTGGATTGTATAAAAAAAGAAATTCATGAGGCACCAGTTGATTAAAAAAAAAAAAAATTCAGAGACACTTGGGTGAAGAAATTATGTCTGCTGTGAAGAAAAGAAGGGCAAAAAAACAACAACAACCAAACATCCATTTTAGTTTTAGTCACAAGAATTAAACAAACTGTTTCTCCCCTTGCTTATAAAAGTTTTCAAAAGGCTTATAATTTCAGTATTATTAGCAGTCTGAGAGACTTTATCAACTCTAACGGGCAAAACTATCCTCCCAAAATGATTAATTTTTTTTGTTTGTTTTCAATTTTCAATACAACCTTGACATAGCTTTGGCACAGTGGCTGTAACCATGGATAACATCTTGCTCTAAGTTAAGGGTCAATGTGGAGTTAGGAATAGACTTCGCTGCTACATGCAAGCTAGTCTCACCATGTCAGTGTATAGAGAGGTGACATTGGTGGCATGCCCCTAGTAGGTAAAGCACTTAATCTCCCTTTTATTGTGACACGGGTGTCCTACTACCAATGGAATAGTAAAACCTGCGCATAGCTTATAAACATATTTGGATAAAGTAATTGAATGGATTGTGTTTGATCAATTACATACCAAGATGTTACTTTGCAATTTTAAGAGAATTGATCATACAAGTATTTATGTGATGCAAAGTCATAGGCAAACTTAGCAAAACCTGAACGCAGGCATTCAGCATATCAGTGAAAAAGTTTCTGTGAACTGTTATGTGATTTGCTTCTCATTTAACGTATAATTAGTAGGAAAACAAATCAAGTCAATTCACGTACCCAGAACTGGGCTTCTGACAATATGGAGAGAGATTGTTCCTGGAGGGGAGAATTCTGTCTGGCCAATATCACAATCCAAGTAGGCTACCTCATCAACACTGGGGGGTGAAAGAAGTAACGGTTAAATGGAAAAAACACACCTCACATGACAATGGGCGATATGTGTGAGTGTATATGCAAAAACCTGTCATGGTGCAGCATTTTTTTTTTTTTTTTTTTTAACTTCGTGTGATTTAATCATACAAAGTAAAGAAATAAAGTACAGTCCTGTGAATATTTTAAGCAATTTAAATTCTAAACATGTTATTTTTATATAGAAACTTACATGCATTTTATTGACATGGCATCACTTAAAAAACAGAGAAATGTGTGTGTTTAAAGTTTCAAAAAGTAAATCTATATAAATATCAAGATTGAATCAGTTTGTAGAATTGTAGTAATATATATCTTGATCTAGATTTATACCTGATTCTTAGTGTCTAAATGGAACAACATTTGATATGCAATCCCACCAATACAGACACTGATTACAAGAGGTCAATTTTACAGAAGAATGTTTCAGATAGTGGTTTCTAGGTCAAAGAGTGAAATACTACAACCAGATTACATGTTTAATTAGACGTCTAAAATATTTAAGAATTAGATACAAATATATGGCAATGTGATTAATCTTTTTAGGATGGAACAATAAAGACAAGACATACTCCTACACAGATTTCTCTCAGGTTTTGAAACAAAATAACAATTTAGAGGTATTTTCAAAGAATATCTGGACTATAAAAGACAAACATATTTGTAAAGAAAGAATAATGAAAACACATCATCCACAAAAAAAAATTTTGAACAGAAAGAAACCGGTAAACTGACAAAACAAAAAGACCCAATCTCCCCCAAACCCACCCTTAAAAAAAAAAGACACCAAATACAGCACATTAGAATCATGGAATAATAATAATAATAATAATAATAATAATAATAATAATGCAATCGATTTATATAGCCCTGAAGCTTCCACTCAGAGGTGGTCAGTAGCTCTTACGAAACAAAAGAAGTAAAAAAAACCAAACTCAAACACAAAAGCTGTTAAGGGCATAATATTTTACCTCTGTAATGTTACATTGACTGCACAGCGGTTGAAAATTGATTTCCCAGAATTTCTTCCACCACAAGTCAAAAGAATGGGTCCTTGTCCTTTTGCATCTGGAAACAGCAAATATACAAACATGTTTACTCATACTCAAGCCATTCTCAAAAAGTTGCCATGTTAGATGGCTATCTTGAATGAAGGAAGTGTTTTCTAAAAAACAGGATGTATTGTAGCTATCAGGATTTTGAGGAATGCCAATGACATTTTGAAGGGACAACACAGATAATTTGAGATCATGTTGATAATATGAGGCATAAGATCATTTTGTACTTAAATCGGCAGATATTCACACAATCAAATGTCTCATAAAATACACGTCTTTTTGCTTTGCTTCATTTTTGTGTTAAGTATGTTTTATCCTGGTAAACACTAAGTTGTAGCATACAAAATGCAATTAAATTTCCTTTCCCTTGATTCTCAGAAGTTCTTAACAGTAATAAAAGGAGAAATATGATGTGAAAAAATATTAACTTCCTTATGTTACTTATTCTAAGGAGAGGAACAATTTTTAAAGTTGCACATGACAAACCATACTGAGCCATTTAAATTTGATAATTTTGTAACAAACAGTCTTATTTTATGTTGCAACTTGTCTTCACAGTCAAGTACATCTTTTTAAGAGAAACGGAAAAAACCCCTCATGATCACGTGGGTGAAAGCTCCAGGAAATCTCGCATTCTTTGATCATCAGTTACCATTCATGATCATGTCATGGACAAGAGCCAAGTAACACAGGGAAATTTCAAAATTGGAAAGCGATGCAGATGCAAACCAAGCACACATCAAATGTTCACAATTACTAAAAATATCATAGTCATGAAACTTCTACTCTTTTCTTTATAAAAAAAATTGATCATGCATTAACAATCTTCCCTACATTACAACGACACAAATAATATTATCATCTTCCAATACATCTAAGGGTTGTAGGCATCCTTTTGGAAAATTCTTCATAAAGAATGTGTTTACATTAAACTCATATGCAATAACAATTCAGACCACCTTAGGAAAAATAAGGGCGTGATTCCAATTTTTTGTGTCATCTGTCGCGTGGGGAAGATTTTTCCTTAACCTGTGTTTTTAATGACTTATGAAATATGAACTATCTTGGCACTAGATAATTTTATTTAATTTGAGTTCTTAAAATTTCAGACCTGTAGTGTAAGTGGTGGTTATCAAAATTCTAGAATTTTGGTGTCATGAGACTTAGTGATCGTAAACTTTTGAGAATGGCTCATTCACAAAAGATATGAAAGATAAAAAAAGAAAAAGAAAGCCAAACACAACATAAAACAAACAAAAAAATAAATAAATAAAAACATAAAAGCTGAAAATAAAAGATATTTCTCCTCAATGAACTTGAGAAATAAGCAAGAAACTGTCTTAAAATCTTAAACAAAGAAAAAATATTTCAATCAATTCCAGTGGTGATCTTACTTTGAGATATAGATGACACTTTTTTGGACCACTTGTCCAGTGTTTCATTGTATTTTGGAGACCAGTTCATGCATGTATGTGGCATTTCGGAGTGGGGGGCAATGAGAAGTCCAAAGTTTGCAAGAGAGACACCTATTGAGTCTGACTTTTCTTGATCTTTCGGAAGCTTGAACAGTTGAGTAAAGGGTATGAAAGAAGTCAGATAGTCACACACTCTTGATTGCAGTTGGTTGACCCTGATCACTGCTATAGTGTCATCGCCTAGGCTTTTCAGCTTTGAAATGTAAAGAAATTAGACATATTGAATATATTATTTCTGACACAACAAATGAAAAGTTTTCAAAAAATGAATCAAATTAATAGTCAATTTCATTAAAAAACAACAACAAAGCAAACAGGAATTTAGAGATACTGAGAGAGTGAAACAAGCATAAATTCAAAGCCTATATATAACTTTAGTGTCTTGTCTTAAGCAGGCCAATAAGGATTCAATCTATTCCGATTAGCAAAATTTAGGGTTGAGGGTTCAAAAAGAAAAAAAATCACATTTTATCCTTGTAAAAAATATAATATATATACCAAGTATGCATGAAAGAGGTCTTACTCTGTCATCAACATCTGAATCACAAAGGTGGGAAATTTCCTTCTTGACATCATTGGCCAGAATTTTGTTAGTGTCATCCACATGCATTGCGAGGAGACATCCTGTGGCAGGTGAGTAGACGTCGTATGTGACTTTTGGTTTTAATGTGAATGCCATGATAGAGACGGTTCCTTTCTCCACGCACAACTGGGCCTTGCCATTGAGGTGCAGCCAGGAACATGAAGCTGGGATGATTAGGAAGCAACATTTTTTGCCTGGACACATCAGGATTCTGTTGAAATTTTAACGAATAAAGAAATCATCATGTCTTGATCACTTCAAGATAAGAGAGTGAAAAAAAAAAAAAAAGTGCACCAAAGTCTGTAAGTCTGTATACACTGATCAAAACTAACTTGTTCCATCATCAATGGTAATCTAAAGAGTATTGAGGAGTGGAGGGGGATGGGGTGGAGGGAATATACACATGACATACAAATATAATTAATTTTGAACGGCTCGAACCCCATCCCCACCACCATAAACACACCACACCATCCTTTCCAAAGAAAAAAAAAAAGGAAGAAAGAAAGACAACACAAAAATACAAGACACAACCGGCAACTTGTTTTGGTAGCCAATATCTTCAAACGTATTTTATATTAAATTAGCAATTAAAAAACTTCAGCACATTGATAGATCCATTAAATCTACAGTTTGTGTGCAAATGGCAAATAATAAATACATACATATATACATACATACATACAAACATATACATATGTTA
>JBCJKE010075025.1:0-11508 GCA_039654525.1 Melibe bucephala | reverse complement strand
GGGGGGGTTATTTTTTGTTTTGATTTTTTGTTGTGTTTTTGTTTTAGGGTTTGGTGTGGGTTTTGTTTTGCTTTGTTTGTTTGTTTTTTGTTTGTCTGTTGTTCTGTTCTGAATAGCCTACATCCATAACAAAAATATTTAAATTTTTTTAAAAAGTTGTTTAATATTCTACCTCTAATATGAATACATCAGCTGCCTCTTTGATATCTGTGGATAGTTTCCATTAGCATTTCTTGTCCATGGCAGCAGATTTCAGTGTGGGGAGGGGACTTTAGAGGAACCTTGTTTTTATCACCTTCTTAGTAATTTTTTTTTCTTTTGTCAGCTGATCCCTTTGAGTGATGTTTCCCATTGAACCTTCCTACAGATTAGCACTCAATCTCTTGCATTGTCTGTCTGCTTTTGCTGTTGTTCCAAATCAATATTCTAGACCTTGTTCCCTTCTTCTTGTTGGTCTTCCTTTTCTTCTTCTTCTCTCCACCTTTGCTTCCAAAATGTGCTTTTCGATTACTTCTTGGGGTTTGATAATGATCAGTGTACTTTGGCTTTAATCTTTTGAGGCTTTAGAAAAGTGTTGTTGATTTTTAATGCAAATTCTTGTCAGTTTTTCTTCATTTTTTGTTTGTTTGTTATGTTTTCACTGTCCAGGATTATGTATTTTCCTGTAGTACTTCTTTTCAAAGGCAAGGATCTTTTTGGCATATGTAATTTATGGTTGATGGTCTATTTTTTTAAATTGTTGCCATTGCCAGCCTTCATCTTACATCTGTAGTAGTTTTTCAATTTATTTCTATCCTGGTTCCAAGATATTCAAAGCTCTTCATCTTTCCTGTTTCTTTTCCATCAACTTTTATCACCACCTCTTGATTGTACTTGTCTATGTCCATGATTTGGCCTTTTCCATATTCAGGTGTAAACCTTTTTGCTCACTGCAGTCCTTCACAGAGTTCAAAAGAATTTTAAGTCCTCTTGGTCTTATGGCTAAAAGTATGATGTCAGCAGTGCAGCCCTTATTGTGAATCCCTTGCAAGATAAAACTCCCAGAGACCTGATGAATTGGTTTAGCTTAACCTCAATGCACTGACTCTTGCACCAACAGGCACTGAGCCAGGGCATCATTTTGTTTGACACAATGAACATCTGCAAATGCCAGCTAGGCTACGCAAGGCCTAGATCATCATAAATAAGGCATCACATCACATAGACCTCTGCTTTTGCATCACAGAAACACCAATAGTATTCATTGGAAGTCTGGAAAAATGTTCATATCATATGATAATTCAGTGATTTTAGAGTGTTTTTATTTCTATCAAAATCATTATGATCTGACCAAAATGCTAAATCTTATCCATAAAGCTGTGTTCAGGTGGTTTATTTGATCCAAATAAATGTGTTTTTACAAAAGCTATAAAAAAAAAAGTGAAAAAAAAAAAGAAAGGAAAATTAATTAACTCAAAGTGAGTTTTACATGCGTTTATTTTGAATGGATTACACTACTAATTTCCTTCATTTGTTGTTTCCTTGACCTTGTTCTTATGTTGTTTTGAAAATTCACATATTATGCAATTCCTTTATTTATGGTTTATTTTTGTTACAGATTTTCCTTTGCTATTGTTGGCATCAATCTCACTGAGATGGCTTACACCTTTCTATCAAAGCGAAAACTGACTTCTCATTTTTATGCGTTAAGTAACAGATCACCAGAACTTGATGATTTTCACCAAGTTTACTGTGAGTACTTTACTGTTCTTGCACAAGAAATGATAATTTCTCATTATCAAATTATTGTCAAATGATTACAAGCAAATGAGCTATAGAAGGACACATGCAATAAAGACAGATTTATATGAAAATAATGGCAAAAAAAAGGAAACTGTTAAATGTAATGAGAAGCCCTTTTGTTAATAAATCATAGTAATGCCTCTGCAAGGGGGGAGGGAGTGTTTTTTATTTCTAATTTTAAGACATGCCAGATTTCTTTTCAGCCCGTTTTGTTTTCCTTTCATGAAATTTCCTAATTTTTGCATTCTTTGATTTAGTTGTACAGAGGCAAAGCTCTCTTCTTCTCTTCTTCTTCTTCTTTTAAAATCTATTAAAATTAGAAACAGGTTTAAGTCGTTTATTAAAAAAGTTTTCAAGTTTTAATGCAGAATGCATCAATCCTGGGTGTGTCTAGTTTTGCGATGCCTGATTTTTATAAGGTGTGATAAACATTCATCAAAATTTGGTACTTTAATTTTGATTTGAATCATATATAATATCAAGCTTTGATTAAAAAAATTGTTATGTCCCTTACATGCTTTTGATTTGAGTTATATGTAGTGTATCAAGTCATAAATGATTAAAAAAAAAAAAATTCTCTCCTGTATAGGCTACCTCCTGTATGAATTTGCCCAATTTTGGATTTCCGAAAAGCCAAGGGATATTATGGAGTTCAGCAGGCTCAGGAAGAAATTCAAACACAGAATCCAGTCCAAATTAAAAGGCCCAGATTCAATTCTTCAATCGTCTTTTCAAAACAAAATTAATTAAACTGATTGCCATAAATACATGAGTTTAATGATGGTTCATTTATATTCTTAAACATGCCAATGGTATTTATTCAGTTGAGAGCCATACATGTTTTATCTGTTGGGGCATTTTTAAAATCATGCTATTGCATCTTCAAGTCAGGAACTCTTCTTGATGAAGAAAGCTCTAGCAGTATTCTCTATACTAGTTTTAGGGTGAGAATTCATCACTGTCCCTTGTTTTGTTGTTTTTTTCCTATTTTTGACATGTTTTCATTTTAACATGATATTTGCAAAATATTACTAGTATCCCTGATTTATAGGGCCTTTTATCAACCGTTTTAAAAGTGAAATAGAAAACCATAATATTCAGCAAAGGATTTGTTTTTCTTTAATGAAAGTATGTCTTTTATCTCTTTCAAATTCCATTTGCATGGAAATTACCTTATGTTTGTTAAACTGTCTTAGACTGTATTGACTATTTATATATTTACAATATTACTTTTACTATGTCATATTATTTTTGCACCTGTAAAACATAAATTGATTTAGCTTTGAACTCTTCAAGCTACAATATCATATTACAGTTTTGTTCTGAGTAGATTATCACTTGAATCATATTTGAAAGGAAATGACCATTTTGGGGGCTCTATTCATGAAAAGCATATGGTCTACTAAATAATTCATTCATTCTAAACTGACATACTAGTTGTCATTAAGCAAATGTTCTACAACTAGTGGCTACCTTGGGAAAAAAATAAGGAAAATTTCAATGCATGTGCTGCTTTAACAGAAACATAAAATAGACAAACAGTATTTTTCAGAGACATACCATAGTGACAAGTCATGCAAAAAGTTTAATGTGTCAGGTATAATGTATTACATGTAGTAGTATTAGTAGTTGCCATATATAAGAGCATGACCTTGGAAAAAACCCCAAGTGTTTCTAATTACAAGGGTCATCTATCCAGCTATTCCTCATAAAACTGAAATAGTGTCTTGTGAAATCACTTAGGGAATCTTATGTCATGACTCATACTTATACTTCTAATCACATGTATTTGTTATTTGTCTTCACTGCTGAAGCCAGATTTTTGGCTAAATAGTCCATGACTGACCTTTTGACTTTGTGATTGTCAAAGCGCTAAGTCTTTCTTTAAACGTATGTGGTGTTTCTTTGTTTTGGGGTAGATTTGCATTAAATTTCTTGGCTTAATTTATGTTAGTTTTTAAGATATTCTTACAAATATGGGAAATTGTTTTCTGACTGCAGACATTAATTGTTGTTCCCAGAAGTTTGGCAATTCTCCTAGTGAAACTTCATGCTTTGTGTAATTTTGCATCAGAATACTACTCATATTCATTTTGTGGTTTATTTTAAATGATATCATTTTGTTTTGGTCGACTCCTGACAGATATGCCTGTAATGAAACATTTTACTACGACCCAATTTATAACGGTGATGAAAAGTTTTATTTATGTGGTATTTTCCTTGTTATGAGTGGAGAATTCAAAAGCTTGAGGCTTATCGAGATATGAAAGTCTGTATTTAGTCATCTGGAATCTGTATCCACATCAAGGCCAAAGAGCCTCATTACAACCAAGTATGTATTGGTGAAATTTGATTGTTATCCAAATGAAAACAGTAAATAGTAGGTCTATATTGTAATTGTTATATGACACTGATCCTTGTTTTTTGTGCATAATTTGAAGATCTGGTAACATTTGAAGGACAACTAAACAGGTTGTATCAGAGAATTATTACAGAGTAAGATGGAGCGCTATAAGCTACTTACTGATTAATTAAAGAGGTTTGGCAAATGTGCTGATAGAGCCGACAGATATTCCCAGGTGCTACGCAAAATTTCAGAAACAGGTCTTCCCAACTCTTCTTCGATACTAAGTGTCAGTTTGAATGTGTCAGTCAAAAAGTAACAAAATATGAAAAAAGGAAGATCCCAGCCAAATCAATTATTAGTAACCTTCCCATATAAGATTTGTTTTTTTTTAAATATATACTTTACCATGGTTAGCTTCTTTTCCAATGTTTTGGTTCTGGGGCCTTATTGAATATAAAATCTTCTTTTGCTACATATTCATATTATAATACATGTAGTATGTTATATACTAAACACTTAATATTATACAAGAAAGGACATGGTTAAGGGTTGTTTTTCTTTGATGTTGTTTTTTGTTGTTTTTTCTTTGGGGGGAGGGGCGGGGGTGGTTTTTGTTTTTGGTTGGGTTTAAGAGTGGATGAGTTGTGTCATCTTGGCTAATGAGCCAGAGTTTAAAATACCAGTGATTTTATTGAATTGTGGTTCTTGGTTTGTTTTGTTTTTTTAACGCAATCTTGATTATAACTTTCTTTTTATTTTCTTCACTTCTGTTTGAAATTTGGTACTTTGTTGGTGCGGATGGAAAAAGGGGGCATATTACGCCATTGTCTGTCGGATATTATTACTTTGTTTTCATGAATGGAAAGATGGAGTGTGCTATGTCACTTTCTATGAGACCTTGGTACTTGATGTATTAATGGAATGAGGGGATCGGTTGTGCCATTTCCAATAATTACTAAAGCCCGAGGTTGCACTCTATATTGCTAATTATGACAATTGTTGAAATGTGGCCAGCACCAATGGAGATCTCAAATATGAACTGAAATGAAGTGAATGAATCATTTTCTATAGTGGTTTGCCTTGCTTTCAACATAAAAGCCTGCAGTTTCTTGAATTTTTTTCCTCTGAAAATTTGCTGACCAGTGACCTAGAAATCATGGATCCTAATATTATTTCCCATAAAGAGGAGATGGTGATAATTCATGGTGAAGTGAGTATGCTACATACAACATATATACACTGTTTCAGACAGAGATAATATCATATACTACATGTAAAGAGGTTTTTATGATTTGTCAAGAGGGAAACAAAGTAAGAAGGAGCCTGGCACTGTTGGTGGCTTCAGTTGTCACATCAACTCATTTTCACAATTTGGATGCATATTCATGGAGAACAGCCCTTCATTGGTGTGTCCTGAAAGTTTCATGATTATGAATGCCTATTGTAGCTTTAAAAATATACTTTTTTATGACATGAGCCATTAAAAATGAAAAGTAACCATTTGAGATCTGATGCACAAACACTTACATTACCATCTTCAAGTGTAGTGTAGATACTTATTTGTATTCATATCTCCTTTGTACTTTCAGATTATGGAATAAGCTTTAGTCAATGTAAAATACAGTAAAGAGACAGAAGATTTCAACAGTAACTTAAATTATGATGCTAATGTCTAAATAAAGGTGTGTTATTTTTTGCTCATCAACAAGAAAATTTTGGAGACTAAGACTAAGATTAATGACTTCTGTACTTCTGGGTACAGCACAGATTGAAGGCTTAATATAATGGATGGAAGTTTAAGAGTCAGCGTCATTATTATGTGAACATGTATGAATAATTATATCAATAGTTATGTGTCTTTAAAAGGTGAGTATATCTTTTGGAGTACACTGTCTTTGGTAAGAGACTGTGTCATGTTTTGCTTTATTGTTAGTTGTTGATTCCATCCAACATAGATAATAAAGAACCCAAATTGGGAAAATCAAATGGTATCAAGGTTATAATTAATAATACACATTTATATTTTGCCATGTTTTCATGTATTTTTCAAATCGTTCATACAGTTTTTTTTAATTGCCTTTCTTTTAATATCATTAATCATAATACTATACCCAAGTCAAAGATCTTTTTTTATTCGATTACCCCATTCCATTATTCATGGTGATACAATTGTCAATACTATAATTATAATCATTTGACATGTTGCACCCAATGTCATTCTTGCCAACAACTGGTTGTATCAGGTACATTGTATTAATAATGTTATCGCCCTTCGATTAAAAAAAAAAAAGAAAGAAGGGGAATAAAGGAGCTGCCTATTATGAGGATGACAAAGGATCATTACTAGAAAAAGCAATATGTTTGAATCTGGATTACGTAACAAAAGAGCAAATATTTGTCAAAACTTAGAATGCAACATCTAGGACCATAGTTACTTTCTTCCCTTCTTAAATTGTAGCAAAAGGCAGACAACATTTTTAACAGTTATGTATGTATGTACCTTGGTTTACACAGTATGAGGAGTTTGGCTAATAGCATAGTGAATGCCTATGAACTTGTGAAAGAATGTTGAAATGAACTGACAATTATTTTATCTTATTAGTCTGTGTAAGTTAATGTTGAAAACGAAAGGATTTGCTTTCTTCACTTTTAAAAGCTATATTAATGATAACGTTCATGCAAATCATATGACACTGTATGAATTATTCATGTTCAATATTTATGGTGCTTATCATTTGTTTATCATATCACTCACATTTGACTTTGCAGCAGCACACTTCACTAACTTCATATCTAGTCATTAAAAAAAACCCAACTTACATGGCTTTACTTTAAAATTCAAATGAAGATCTTTGTTTTAAATATGCTGTGGCATATATGTGTTTTCTGAAAATATGCAGACAATTGATGATCCAACTTTAAAGCAATGCTAGCTTATGTAAAGTGTTCTGTAGAAGTATACAATATTATAGCATCCGAGGGTTTTCTCTAATTAGTATACGTATCATGACTTTGAGGGTTATAGACCATATTGAATAAGACAATTTATGTGGACAGTATTTGAAACAAGAAGGATTAATTATTTTTCGCACACAAGCTCCCAATTTATAAAAGACAGCCAAACAAATAAATGAACAACCTATCTTCATATAAAACTAACTCATCAAAAACATCCTTATCATTAAATAAAAAATTTTTCTTACATATATACATGGTGATACTTGCATACAGTAGATTTTTTTATTTATATGATCTTTTCAAAATCAACCAATCAAACTGTCTGACTAAATTATCTATGATTATGAGCTCTGATAAACTCCTTGTGACCTAGATTCTATGAATACTCGGGCAAAAATAGTAGCAAAGCATCTACATGAAAATCCATTCCTCAAACAATTTATACCACATTGATCAAGGAAAATCTCTGCTGCCATTATGTTGCTTTTTTGTACCCACCCTAAATGAATTTGAACATCTTTGAAGCAAGCACATCAATTTTTGTTCTTATCTTTCAAAGATACTCTGCCTCGTAATACATGCATTATATATGTACTAGAGTATATTGCCGACAAAAATCTTTATTTGGTGTAAGGAGCCCTCCAAGATTGTGATTATTATAAATATAAGACAGGGCCTTGGCCCATCAGGACAGATTTTAAAAGCCCAAAATCCCATACTGGGGCACTTTTTTTTTTTTTTTTATCACTTCCTTTATTCTGCTCAAGCTTCATTTGGGTAGATGATGGGACGCAGCCTCTACTCTTAGCTGGAAACTACAATTCCACATTAATAAGCTTTCTTTTCTGTCCATTCCATGCTTAATGTGAAGTGATTCTTCTGAAAATGATTTATACAAGCACAGCATGCTATTGATTGCGGATAATATATTTTTTTTCTTTCAAAGATATTAATATTGTCCACTTTCCAATGTCAGAGACGCAAGGATTTTCAAATATACAATTGGATTTCTAGATTTTATGCATTCACAAGTTTCAAAAAGCAAAAACATTCTGTATGATGTAGTACTTTTGATCTAAAATTTAAGGAATAGATTTTGAAGCATGTTGCTCACTAAAGGGATATTGCATTCATCTTTGTTTTATGCCATGGAGTCGAAATGCAATCGTCATCTGGCTACTGATGTATTGATACATTAAAGTTTTACCAAGACAGCTGTTTAACGTTCTTTATGATTTATCATTTCTTATGGTTTGCTCTTGTCAGACAGACAGCTCATGATTATCTGTTAAAATATAAGCTGTCTCTGTGTCAGTCAAAAAAAACATCTATGAAAGACAGTTATTGGTCCCTTTTTCTTCAAGATTATCTTTATGTCTAAATGTTGTTCATATGGGGCCTACTCATCTACTTGCAAATTTATTTATTTCTTCTTTTCCTAATTCTATTGGGTTTTTTTCACCCTTAATTGGTTGGTGAGAAAATGTTTGTTTTTACATAGTTTCTGTGGGTTTTTCATGTTACTTTCTCTCTAAATGTTCTGTCTTAAGTTTACATGGACACCATTATTACATATGAAATTGTAATGTTCATTTTGAGACCACATAATGTATTAATATAATATATATAATAATACATAATATATATATAATCAACATTAAAGGAATGTAGCCTCAGCTCCCTTTGCAAAGAATCTAGGCAACAATAAGGCTGTGTAGAAAATATCATCGAGAGGAGCTTACCCCTCGATCAATGATTGACCTACATGTACTTGTACCTTGTGGAATACAGGATAGTGCTGTGGTGCATTATAGTCTGGAAGTGGAAGTTCATGCACAGTTCATTGTGTAAGAAGTTAATTTATAATTTGAAACATGTTTATATTTATTAAGCCTTTTTTGGAGATGGCTTTTTCCGTTTACTCACCTCAATTTGAATATTGTATGGTGCTACACACTAGTACAAAGAATTACTCATTATATTCATTGTGAAAGTCATATTTTGAAGGGGAGGTCAAAGTATAGTGTGGTGCATCCTTTCAACCCCCCCCCCCAACCCCCCCAACCAAAAACACACTTTTTCTACAGCCTGGTCAAAAGCTGCTAAATATTTTGTAACTTGTATAGGATTTTTCAGTTCCAGTTTAAGATGGGCTTTAGCTCTGGGTTTGTTTATTTGTTGTTGTTGTTTTGGGGAGTTGTTTTTTTTCTTGTTTTTGGTTTTGCTGTTTGTTTGTTTTTGTTCTTGTTTTTTGTTTTGTTATTGTTTTTATTTGTTTTGCTGTTTTGTTGGGGGGGGGGGGGTTGTTTGCGTTGTGTTTTGTTCTGAGCTGTTTTGTTTTGTTTTGAGGTGGTTTTTTGTTTTGTTTTTTGGAAGTTTTGTGACCTTACCTTCTATTCATAAGGTATGATGCTAATTTGACCAAACCTAATCCAACTAAAAATACTAATAAATAAAAGCAAAAAACAAACAACAAAAAACAAACCAAGAAAAAAAAGCAAAACATAAGTCAACACATGTCCACGGTTCACAACACACACACACACACACACACAAACACACTCACACTCACACACACACACATACACACTCACACACAAACGATAGGCGCATGAGCGAGCACAATCAGGCAACCTGATATCATGTCCAGGGATATGTGACAGCAGTGAACACCGTTACTGGAAATGTTGGCCTGAAGTTCCCCTTTAAAAAACGAGAATCTTTTGGTTTATTTGCATGTGGTGTGTTCTGGTTTTTACTGAGGCGCTTGGGAATAAATATGCAAATTAGTTTTGAACCGATAAATCATTCGCTGGAGCTCTTCCCCTTTTCTCCTCGTAATGCATCCCCTTGTACAGTGTCGTATACACAAGTATGGTGTATTGTTTTACAATTTCAACTTTGATTGGGGCATCGACTCTTCATCGTGATTTGATCTGTAAAATGTAAATATGCTAATTTTGAATGTTTCTTGACAAACAAGCAGAGAGCGACTGTAAATATAATATTTACCTGTTTACCTTAAAGCTGAGCCCGTCCTACTATGTTGATGACATGCTGAACCGACACTTATCTCTATGCCCTCACGCTGTCTACAACTAACAAGCGGCTTCCAAACCATGGCACATTGTCATTCTTTAAGATAGCCTTGGTATTCCTCTGTTCCTCTACCCGGTTGGTTTCCTATTAAAAAACGACTTGGCATTTCATTTGCATTCGTTTTCACAACGCGCCCAAACCACCGTAAACCTATCTTCTCATAATGCATGTATACAGTGATGTGATATTAATATCAACCATTTATTTCTTTTTCGTTCGGTTTTCCCCATCATTTCTTCATTCCTTGGTCTAACCATGAGATGCCTGGTATCTTTCTCAGGCAGTTTAATTATGGAACACATTAATTTAGTTTGTCAGCTACCACTGCATAATTTAATAATTTCTTAATTGCCAAATTCCACTTCTATTCCGTGTGACAGGATGGAAATGCCTGTAGCATGTTACAGGTACATTTTTGTCCTGACATGATGCATATTATTTTCGTGTAGTTCTTATAATATTATATTAATATTGATGTTCTTTCTCCCAAAAGCTCTCCTTGCATTTCCTATTTTAAGTCTAATTTCTTCGCTTGATTTTCCATTTCCGCCGATCATGTTTACAAGTACAGACGTGTATTACAAGGTTCCGGTACGTAAAACTGCCTGTGTGCTTTTTTACGACGTAGAGATCTATCATTCGTGATGCAGCAACCTTTTCGGCTGTACTCATTACCTCGTACATTTTTGCTTTAAACCAAAGACCGTGCAATGTTTCTTAGCTCTTCTGGATGAGTGCAGGCCTTTAGCAGCTGTTCATTTTATGTTTCTGTTACATGTGTAGCGATATCACTGGCGAAGTAAAAAACAACACAAAAAAACAAACAAACAAAAGTAATACAAAAACACGCTGTTGTTGCCTTGGTTCTGACATGAAGTATAATCTAACTATCGTGAAGAGAAACGGTGATAATGATAAATAGTAGTGGAAGCCATGCCTGACACATTCTTATATTTGCGCAAACGTTTCTGTCGTTGTGCTTCCAACCTGATGCTGCTTCTTGTTCCATTGTGAATTGAATATTTTAACTAGGTTGCTTGAATAATGTTAGAGTGGATG
Source organism: Melibe bucephala (assembly GCA_039654525.1). Lineage (NCBI taxonomy): Eukaryota > Metazoa > Mollusca > Gastropoda > Nudibranchia > Dendronotidae > Melibe > Melibe bucephala. The sequence goes on along the minus strand of JBCJKE010075025.1, from coordinate 263 downwards.
ACAAATATAAGAGGAAGAGATAGACCAAAAAGGAGATGGATTGATGGCATCCACTTCATCCAGGAAAACCTGCTCACAGACATAACCAAAGCAGGGAAGATGGCTCAAGACAGAAGCGCGCAACAATGAGAATGAGAGAGAGGGGGGATTGAGGGGGGGGAGAGAGAGATAGATAGATAGATAGATAGAGAGAGAGAGAGAGAGAGAGAGAGAGAGAGCGAGAGAGAGAGAGAGAGAGAGAGAGAGAGAGAGAGAGAGAGAGA
>JBCJKE010074914.1:0-11510 GCA_039654525.1 Melibe bucephala | reverse complement strand
AGAGAGAGAGAGAGAGAGAGAGAGAGAGAGAGAGAGAGAGACAGACAGACAGAAAGACAGACAGACAGACAGACAGATAGATATAGATATACATAGATAAAAAGATAGATAGACAGACAGATAGATGGATGGATGGATAGATGGATGGATGGATCGATAGACAGAGAGATAGATACATGTAGATTCAATTGCTTTCAATAATACTGTTCCATTTTAAAGCTTTTACTTCTGATCATTCTCTGATGTATCCAGAAAAACACTAAATGTAGATTTCACTTGCTTGTGGCACTGAGGCACAGTATTTCCAGTTTCAGAGCTGAAAGATCTAAAGCTCAGTGTGTCTCAACGCTTTCTCCAATTTCATCTTTAAGTCTACATGTACCTTTTTGGCCTGTTGAAAGGGATTAAAAAAAAAAAAAAGGTCTTATGTAAACAACAAATAACTAGTTTACAAAATTTTTTTTTTATTTCTTGTTATGGTGAATCTTTGTATTTAAAATATCATCAAACGATCATTTAATATTGGAAATGAAGAATTTGCCTTAAATTTTCTGAAATAAAGTACTCACCATTTACAAGAACACCCCCTTTCCCCCCTGCTGTCAAACCCAAAAAAGAGAAGAAAAAACAAAAACAACCCCCCCCCCCAAAAAAAAAGAAACAACAACAAACAAACAAACAAACCCCCCCACACACACAAAAAAAAAAAAAACCCAAAAAAAACCCCCAACAAACAAAAAAAGCAAACAAACCCCACAGTAAACATCAACAAAAGCTCATCATCAGAAATGATAATACTGCTACCATTATCCATTTGTTTTGTTTTTTTAATGAGTTCATATTGTGCCTTTTATCAGATTGTTATGCAAAGTCCAACATTGGATAAAAGAATAAGATATGTACTGACTTAAAAATAGGACATTTTCCAATATATTGAGATCAGACAGCAAACAACTGGGAACAATGGAGACTAATAAAGAAATGACGCATTGTGTAAAGAAGAGTAATATTTTGGTGACATTGCTAAAGGTTGACTCATGTATCGAAACATCAGATGTTACGAACATGAGGGTAAATTAATGTGGGATGAAACTTTATCAAGAGACTGTTTGTACAAGTCACTATTGTCTGGTAATTAAGAAATGAGAATCGGGAAAAGGAGAAAGGAAAGTGGAAAAGAACAGAGAGATGTAAGACTGAGAAGGCCAATTGTTTCAGGACATACTGTTTGATGTATGTAATTCCTTTTCTCTTCCAAATGCTTTATCTTTTCAGATTTTCCTTCCTTAGTCTTATCATGCAAAGAAAGCTGCTCATCATAATAATCTTTCTTGGATAGACGATGTTCATAATGTTGTAGCTCTTCCTTTATAAGAGAAGGAGAAAAAATAGACATGTTAAAAAGAGCTTTCTAAAAATTTAAAACGTTTTTAGTGGTGACAACAACAGCAACAAAAATAAAGACTTTTTAATAAAATTTTTTTCTCTAGTTAGACAAGTTCAGTTCATGGTTTGCTTGTAAAAATCTTGTAAACCAGTCTCAAAGATTCAGGGTTTTCAGCATTTATATGTAATTACACATTTCAAATGGAAACAACTGAAGTAAATGTACATTTAGACATCTGGGAAAAATGAATATGTCTGGAAAATATAAAAATGTATGATTGTTTTTTTAATTTGAAAAAAAAAAAATTGGAGTTCCCTTTAGTTGATGGAGTAAAAGCAAGTAATTTTGACACCTTTGATTATCCTCCAGTTCAATGAATTGATGCATAATATCTCAAATAATATTGTAGCAAACTAAGACATCTTTGCATTCATCTAATTAATGAATTTGGTACAAGTATCACTGCAACTACCATTCAGAATACTCACAGTCAACATTTTAGTATAGAAACAATATTTCAGGACCACACCAATTCTTAGAGTTTACTGTTCAACTTTTTTAGGGTCAGTCTGCATCTCCTAAACCTGCATGTGTGTAATCTTTGCCAATAGATTTGTATTCTCGTTTTATGATTTTCTTTCTTATATATATTCCTTTCTATATATCCATATATATATATATACATTTTGAAATGTTTTTTCCGCCTTTTGACTTATTTATATATTCATAATTGACAATCCTAAAATCTTTTCATTTTGAAGTCAGCTAATATAAAATGTTGCCATCTTGATTTTATTTAAAGCCTTCTGCCAAATATTTTCTCAAGAACAATTCTCATACCGTATATATGGTGATGAATATGCCTTCAATAAAAATAAAACCTCTTTTAATTTGGACTAAAACCATCATTCTTTCATAAAATTGGTGGGGCTAGGGCGAAATGGTAGATTGCCTTTATGACTAAAGTACTGGTGAATTTCCTCCCATGTACGATGGAATTTATAACCACAAGAAAAAAAATCCAACAATATATTTATAAAACAACATTAAAAAGGCCTCATCATTTCTGATTGGTTCAAGTTTTCCCACCATTTACTGCATTGTTGCTAAAAATAACTATGAAGCTCCAATTTTTTTCTGTCATAAATCTGAAATGTCCTGATTTAAATAACAAACAACGACAAAAAATGGTTGAGTACCTTAAAGGACTCAAGCTCCTCCTCAGACCAATTCGTCTTTCTAGCAAGAGACCAAAGATAACGGACACGGGTGTCTTTAAAAAGAGGTTCCTTCACCTCAAAAGTTGATTGGAGATGTTCAAGTCTGTAGTAGCCGTCTCTGATTTCTTTGTTTTGTCGCTTCATTGCTATCTTTTTTTCCTCTAGTTCTTTTGGTGACAACTTCGTCTTCTGTTTATTAAAATCTGCATCAATAATGTTGTCCTCAGGATCTGTAACGCAAAGGAAAGGAACACAATATAATCATGATTTTTTAAAAAAATACTGGAGCAAATAAAAAAAAAAAAAAAATGAAAAGAAGAGAACACTGGAGGTGCAACATGGGCCAAACAGGAAAGATGAGAAATTATAATTCTATGAAACTAAACTGATGGGAATCACATTTTAAAAGTTTCAAAAATGACGTTAAATAATTATTTTTATGATTCCCAGAAATTATTTTTATCCAATAAGAAAATAATACATTTTCTCAAATGAAATGCTTTTGTATGAATCTAACAATAGTAGGCCCTACAGTTATTTAGTTAAAAGAATTCAATATTTTAGAAGTTCTAATTTACAATTGGCAGGTGATAGGGGTGGTAAGGAATTTTGAATTAAGGAGTTTGGATGCAAGAGCTAAGCAATTTACTTGAAATGTTAGTGTTTGTAATCTTTTATGGTTTTCATCAAAGATTCATGCTTTGGTTTACCTTTTTCCAATGGAACGTTTCAAAAAATAAAGAAACATACTTAAAAGTACTTTCTTGTGAAGAGTGTTTCTAAGAAAGCTAATTAATTCCTTGTGTCTTCTTACGTTCCAATGCCTAACATTATTTATTTTAGTTCAGAATATAAAATTGGCACGTCAAAAATATGCAGGTACCCCCGTTCATTAATTTTGCTACTGCTTAGTGCCAGGCACTAAAAAGCATGATTTGTTAAGAGAAAAAGTAACATACTTTTGCATGAGACAGCAAGTAATTCATAGGAAGGAACTGGACTTGTCTCTATTTATATCTAAGACTTGTCTCTATAAATGATATTAACAAAATAACTATTTTTTGGCTACCTTAAAATTCTACATTCAAATAATGGACTTATATTACTATCCATTGTGAGTACGAGCATAGAAAGGCAGCTCACCTTGTATTATCCCAATGTCTTGACTCATGAAATGGAATTCATTTATCTTCATCTGTTGATGCCCTAATTCTTCTTTTAGAATCTTTAGATCTTCATCTGTGTCATATAAGGAAAAGGTAAAGAACAAAGATTCTGAAAGTAGGAAAGAAAGCAACAAGCAAACCGCATCAAACAAATTAGAGATCTCTTATTTAAGTTTCCCTCATCTTGACCACAAATGAGAAGCATATCCTCATAGTCATATGTATCTAATCACAAGCAAGGTCGAGGTTTAAACAAACTGTACAGATTGAGAAATAAGAGATATTATATACACATGGAAAAGTGAAGATCCACACTAAAACTAAAACAAAGCCGTCACTAGGCTGATATATCATTCAAAGGGTGGGAGTTCCCAACAGCTCAATGGTCATCATTCTTAGAAGTATGGTTTCAAAATGTTCATTCAATTCCAACTTATATTTTTTCAGAATTCGTTTTAATGGAAACACTATACAATATAAAAACAAACAAACAAACGAAACAAAACACAACAACATAATCCTTGTGACTCTGTATACTCTTTTCATTCTTCTGTAACTTGTATGAATATTATGGTAAAGTAGACAGGTTGGAATAATAATCCTTTTGAATGTTAAAAAAAAATAATTTGATCCTACGATTATGATATAGGCTTTACATGTAGAAACAATGCATCAGGAACAAAAATCAACAGATAATTGTATATATAGGAACAGATACCTAAAATCTTTCTAATCTGTTTTAAACTGAATTAAATATACATGTATATAAAATGCTCACCAGAAAATCCAGCTTGCTGAGCACGTCTCCACATGCCCCGAAGTTTTCGATCCTCAAATTGAACACTTTTCTCCTCTTCATCATCATATGGAATCTCATTTTTAGAATACTTATTTTCATGCATGAAATGTTCCAATAGGCCATAATTTTTTAAAATATCTGTTTAAAAAAAAAAAAAAGAAGAAAGAAAAATTATCGTTATCATTATAATATAGTGACTGTACTGATAAAAGCGTAATATTATTGGCAAATAACTAATAAAATATGTCAAGCCAAGATCTAATTCATCATTTTTTAAAAATATTCTTTTGAACTGAATATTAAAAGTTAAATCATCGTCATGTCTTTCAAAGATACTTACTATTATATTTGAAAACAACTTCAGCCTCTTTCAAACCATCGGCATCACTATTCTCTGCCTTAATCTTTTTCAGGTTTGCTTCTCTCCTGTCTTGGATTTTCAGATCTGCATACAGATCAGCCAGTTTCTCACTTGAAAGTCTCTGAAAAGGTGTTTTTCAAAGGTGAAAAAAAAGAAAAAGGAGAGAACTTGAAGCAATAGTAGAGAACGAGGAAGAAGAAGAAGAAGAAGCAATAGTGATTAGGAGATAGTGTTGGTTCATAAAATTCATTGCGTGCCAATTAAGCTGATGATCTTTTGCAATATTACGATCTGCCATAAATCCTGCTTGCTTGACAAGTCTGAGTGTGCTATCTCAATGTCTCAATCTTTTTGATCAAAGACTATTATAATTGTCATTTAAGGGAGTTAGTGGACCACACATGATGTTGTCAAGAGACAGGCTTTTGTCATACATGTATCTGAATTGTCATCACTTGCTTCCTTTAGTGTAATTCACAACAGAGCGAGCAAGTGGTGTGTGTGGGCAAAACTTGAGAAATGTATAAAAGGAGACTGGGAATTTCAATTTTTATTCACTTACATTTCGAAACCCTATCAAGACGCATCTGTGAGAATTTTGCACCATTATCATTCTCACATAAACAATAGCATTTGAAATTTGACAAAAATTCATGATGGAGTCATGGAAACTTCAGTCAGTGCTAATCCGTGTCACATCATCAGCAGGATTATGTGGATCAAGCAATAGGTGCATTGAGAGGTCTTGGTTGGATGCTAAAACCAAAATTCTTAAAATGTAAAAGAAGAGAGGCATTGATGGCACCATATTCAAGTAACACCTAGACTACAATGGTTGCTAGATTTAGTGGAAAGACTCTCCAGACATGTTTAAGATTTGATAAAAACACACAATCCGTTTAAAGCACCATTTAAATGATGACACTTGGCTCTTTGGTATTGACCATAACACAACTTTTCACTCCTGAGTATTACTGAGTGAAGAGTGTAAAAAAGACACCAACTTAATGGATTTGAACAAGCTGAAGTTGAACAGAGAGAAGACAAGAAGACAATTTAGGTTACACTTAAATTTTCAGCTTGTTTACAAGAATGCTCAGCTAACTGTTAAGCCATCTATTATGAAGATGAAGATGACTACATTTAGATTAAGACTAAGACTGAATCAACTACAGTCCACTGCCAGTTATCGGACGTATGCCGTTCCCAATGAAAACGTCAGATATAAGCGAACATGTCGGATAAGTGAATTTGATTCCAGATAGACCTTATGAATTGTGATACAGTAGTTTTCGTGAGAGTGCCGCCCGGTGGTCGGGAAGCAGCCTAACGGGGCACTCAGGTGATATCGACCCTGCAACTCCCTAGAGGTCTGATTTTCCTTATCTTTAACTTGAATTTTCAAATCTCATGAAGTTTACAACGCATATTGAAACGTGATTGTCACGTGTAGACAAAGATCATCGTGCTAAGTTTTTAAATCACTTTTAAGTTTACTATTTCAAAACGTTAAAAGACACCCCTGTCAACAGCCAGACAGTGATCATTTTGTCGTGACAGGGAGGGACTCGGGTGCGTTGTGTTGTATAAATCTGTGCAGTCATTCATTTTAACCAATCACCTTGTTAAGACAACGCAAAGGCCATCCTGTGTCATTGAACAGCTGAGCATGTCTCTTCATCCACATTCAAATCTAGGCCACACCTTTTTCGTCGCAGTAACAAATTTGATTAACTGGACAGTGGACCATCAAGGGGGGCATTATTTGTTACCTATTCCAGACTCAAAGGGGTGGGGGAAACTACTCATGTGAGCGGGAGGGACGCCTTTTGACATCTTAGCAAAATCCAGACAATTGTTCATGGGTACTTTATCTGTAGTAAGTTGATATTTATTGCTCTTTTGATTGACAACATACCAACATACTGGGCACCAAGGTGGTAGGTGGCTTTCGAAGGCAGGCACTCAGAGAGACGATTCTGATGGTAAAAATTCGCTTTCGTCAAAATAACGGGCACTTAAAGTGAAATGGGTATTCGGTCGGAGGACATTCTCGCAAAAACTACTGCATATAATGTAGTTTGTAAACACAGAGGAAAGCCTCAAAACAGTACTACAATACATGCTTTATGCTTTAATTTTTCTTCAACAATGCTCTCTTTAACGTTGGCTGGGATGCCAACTCTTTTTCTTTTTGCTTTTGCTGGTCTCTCCATTAGTTGCAATGTTTTGGCTTCCAATAGATTTCATATTGCAGTGCAGTAGACAAAAAGAAATCAATGTGAAAACATTTTATCCATCGTCTGGTTTTATAACCCACAGCTCTACAATGGCTACTTAATTGAACACTCATGAATGCAAGCAATGGTCACTTCAACACCCATGCACACAATGGTTGTTGAAAGCTGCTTCTCAAGGCTTTTAAAATCATAATGATGGAACAATTATATGGCACCTTTATGAAAATCAATCTTGTCATACTGCTTATTTATATGGCTTATACACCTGTTGGAACGTAGTCTTCAGCTCATGCCTATCTGCATGATGTTTTTTAATTAATATTAATAGTCAATTCTTTGTCCTCCAGCTCATTAATTTGAAACACATGAAGACCACATACAATGCATTACGCAAGGAATGATCAAGGCGTGAAGCATGCCTTGTCTTACTTTTCAAACAAAGTGTATCGGATAAGTGAACCATTTTAATATTAGAAAAAGTGCAATTTGAAATTTGGCCCCGGCAATCACTCAGATAACCGAAATGTTGGTTTATTTTTAGTAATCATAAGGAAATGCTCTCGGCACCTAACCCAGACAAAGGGTCTCTGAATCTGAATATAATATCTAGATCTAGTTTTTTTTTTTTGTTTTATATCCAACAATGGAAAAATATAGATCTAGGCACATTTTTTCGTTTCCCACCAAAATGTCGGTTCATTGAATATCTCGTTTCATTGAGTATGTCGGATAACTAACTGTTGGATAAAACTGGCAGTAGACTGTAGATTTAACTTTGGTGCTGATGCTCCATTTAAGATTTACAAGATTGACTAGATTTAGATCCAGAGATTCACTCACTTTTTTCGCTTTTGTCCACACCAAGTTAACTTTGTTCATTCGAAAAGGCCGCTCTTGATTTTCAATATTAAAATCATCATCATCAAAATTCTGGAACTTGGAATTCACTTCTTTTGAATACTTACTACTACTGCCGTTACATGAACGAATAAAAAACAACATGGCAAATGTCACAACAAACATTTGACAAAGAGAAAAAGAGGCCATATTAAATCTGATCAAGATCTATGGAAGGAGAAAGATAAAACTCTTGACAGATCAGATCTATCTCTACATATACAGTACAGTAATAGATCTATATCGCCACTGAGAGTCGCGTAAAAATGTCGCGTCAAGAGCACATTGAGTATTATTAATTGAGACACGCCTCTTCAACAACACATTCACCCTCACGCCCCTCTTGCGGGGAGATTACTCTGAGCGATAATTGTCAGAAAAAGAACTTTTTAACGAATGACAATGATAAGACTATGTCAAGGAAGTGGAAAGTCCGGCAAATATGATCGATCATCAATAAAGAAAAATCTAAATCTATTTGTGCACCCAATCGTGCAAGATCTATACCTAGACCTTGATCTAGATCTAGAAGATCAGGTCTCTAGAAGATCACATTCAAAAAATAGATCTAATCTAGACTCTAGATCTAATCTTATTATATAAATCTATATATAATCTAGATCTAGATCCAGATCTAGAATCTAGATTCTAGATCTAGATCATCCAAGTCAAAGGGAAAGTTGTGATCCAGTCACAAAAGAACAACAACAACGTTATCCTCGAGGAAAAAGGAAATATATATATATATATATATATTTCTAGTCTAGATCTAGTTTAGAAGGTGAATTTAATTAATTTGAGTAATTTTAGTGTAGTTAAGTTTAATAGTAGGCTATGTAAAATCATTGAAGAATTACTGAACTTTTTGAAGTTTTGGTAATATTTTACTTTAAAATGAAAGTGTAGTTCCGTGATTGGAGGGAACTCATGACATTTTCGATCATGTTTGCTTGGTAGATCTATCAAACCTTGATTACAACTCTGCAATGGGAATATATCAATTTACTGCTCTATTAGATGCCGTTTTGGTAATCTTTTACTGTAATGTCATTCTGCGAACGAAGTGGCTCTATGCCCTCGGCTGCCGGGTATGGGGGTACATAAAATGGCTATTTCCCCGGCCACTCTCTCTGCCTCCCATATAATATTGTAATGTGTACAGAAATGTGTAGCATATACATCGTCATCGTTTAAAATAAGCATTTTATCATTTGAAATAGCTCAATAGTGCAGTAGTTTCCGCGAGAGTGTCCTCTGGCTGAATGCCCGTTTCGCCTAGTGTCCGCTATTTTGACTAAACCGAATTTTTGCTATCAAAATTGTCACTTTGAGTGCCTGCCTTCGAAGCCATCCGCCGCCTTAGTGCCCAGTATGTTGGCTTGTTGTCAATCAAAAAAGCAATAAAATATCAACTTACTACAGATAAAGTAACCATGGTTACTAACCACTTGTCAGGAGTTCGCTAAGGTGTCAAAAGGCGTCCCTCCCGCTCACTTGAGTAGTTTCCCCACCCCTTTGAGTCTGGAACAGGTAACAAATGAATGCTCCCCTCTCTGGTCCACTGTCCAGCCAATCAAATTCGTTAATGCGATGACAAAGGTGTGGTCTAGATTTGGACGTCGATGAAGAGAAATGCTCTGCTGTTCAATGACGCAAGATGGCCCATGCCTTGTCTTAACAAGGTGATTGGTTAAAACGAATGATCGTCTACAGATTTATGCAACACAATGCACTCCAATCCCTCCCCGTCGTGACAAAATGATCACTGACTGGCTGTGAACAGGGGTGTCTTTGAACGTTTTGAAATAGATGGCATGGCTCGTAAACTAAAAATTGATTTAAAAACTCAGCAAGACGATCTTCATCCACACATGACAATCACGTATTGAGATGCGTGAACAAACTTCAAGAGATTTGAAAACTCAAGTTAAAGATAATGATCCACAAGGTCGATTTTGCCTGAGTGCCCACTCCGTCTAAGTGCCCAGTTAGGCTGCTTCCCAACCACCGGGCACTCTTGTGGAAACTACTGTGCTATATTTACTCATTACACTGATCAAGAAAAGCTAAAAACCCACTCAAAACCGAAAAAAAAGTCGTTACTGGGCAATAAGCGCTACTGAGCACCTCTAGGTGGAAGCTTCTGCGCTATATAAATTGATTGTATTATTATTATCATTATTATTATTATTATATAATGGCAATGCACTGAATAATTATCTTGCCAGTTCCCCATGCGTACTGCGGTATGATTAAGCCGGTAGTCCGTCCATCCTGTCTATAGTGTCTATTAGTAAATTGGCCCATAATAAAGTAATAGAAGTCACAAAGCTCGGCGGCCGGGGAAATTGCAAAAACCTGTCATATGCCTCGGTCTCCAGCGGCCAGGGAAAAAGCCTTTCCCCTACTTCGATCACTGGCAGTCGGGGAAATAGCATCGAGCTTCTGTGAATGGAGGGAACTTATTCAGTTTTTTAATGTTTTTTTATGAAAACCTCGGTATCGAGTCTGAATTTCTGGCCAATGTCAATGTTTTGGTCTTCTTCTCTAGCAGTAACCTAACCCTAACCGTAACACTATACATATACTGATCTTATATCAGTCTGAGCACAATGGGAAAATGCATAATGCATGCTTTCAGTATTCTTGCTTTGATCATTATTCCAAGGCCTTTCCATAAATTGCTCATTTTGTTCATCTTTTGTTTTGCTATTGCTAATCTTTTTCTGATTTTATTTTTTGAACTTCCATCCCCATAAAATGTGGCCCTGAGGTATTCGAAATGATTTATCTTCTCTATGGTTTTAATGTTGATGATGGTGTTGTTGGTCTTAGTTTTACATTTATCACTGTCCATTATTTTTGTTTTCTTTATGTTAAGCATTAGTTTTTTTTTCTCCCACTGTGTATTTTTATAGCTTGTAGGAGATTCCTTTGTCCATCTGTTGTTGTAGATAGGAGAGTGGTGTCGTCAGCATATCAAAATGCAGCCTTGTTTACTTCCTTTCCCATTTCAAATGATTCTGTTGTAGTACTTTCTAATTGTATCATTACTTTTTGTTTGTGATATAATGCTTTCAATATCAATATCAACCTTGGATGGAAATTCATGTCTCTTAGTGTTTGCCACAGTTTCTCTAGTCTTGTATACCTCAATGTGCTTTTGTATTATGTTTGTTTTAAAAGATTTAGGAGGTGGTCTCTTATCCCTCTGTTCTTTCTGAAACCAGCTTGATTTGTGGCAACCTCTTGTTCCATTTTATCCTTTAGTCTGTTCATTTTGATGTTGAGCAGTATTTTGCTGGCATGTGAAATAGGGGCATTAGTTTGGTATTTTGAACATAACTTGAGGTCTTTCTCTTTTTTCTGGCAAGGGATGGGGGGGGGGGGGGGGGGTGAGTGCGTAAAGAAATGTTTTCCAGTCTGACAGCCATTGCTCA